>JAGXCT010036702.1:14458-65068 GCA_022495035.1 Philopotamus ludificatus | reverse complement strand
CGCGGGCCAGGCGGCGCACGCGCGCAGCGTGCACGCGTGCGCGCGGCCCTACACGTGCTCGCAGTGCGACAAGGCCTTCGGGCGCCGCTCCGACCTGCGCAAGCACTCCGTGGTGCACACGGGCGTGCGCCCCTACCGCTGCCACTTCTGCCTCAAGAGCTTCTCGCGCAACACCAACCTCAGCAAGCACCTGCGCATCCACTCGGGCCAGAAGCCGCACGTGTGCCCGCAGTGCCCCCGCAGCTTCATCTCCAAGGGCGACCTGTCGCGGCACGCGCTCGTCCACTCGGGCGCGAAGCCGTTCAACTGCTCCGTCTGCTCGCTGTCGTTCGGGCGGCGCGACAAGCTGATCAAGCACGAGGCGCGGCACGCCCGCGTCGCCGAGCCCGAGGCGGCCAGGGAGGGGGCGGACGGGCGCGTCGAGGCGCACGAGAGCATGGTGATCGACCTCGACCCGTTCAAGAACCTCGCCGACGAGGTCGACTCGGACGCGTTCGGCGGCGCGGACGCCTCGTTCGAGGAGCGCGGCGCGTTCGACCCGCCGCGCGTGCCCGACCACATCTCGGGCGAGGGCTTCGGCCGCGAGCCGCGCCGCCCGTTCGAGGCGGCCCCGTCCCCGTCGGGCGGCTCGGACGACCGCGACGCGTTCGACGGCGACGGCGGCCCCGACGACGACGAGCCGTCCAAGAACAGCATCCGGTGTCGGCTGTGCCCGCGGCAGTTCTCGTCGTCGCTCGACTTCGACAGCCACATGCAGCTCCACGAGGGCATCAAGAGCTTCCACTGCGAGCTGTGCAACAAGACGTTCATGCGGAAGCGCGAGCTCGACCGGCACGCGATCGTCCACACGGGCTTCAAGCCGTTCGAGTGCTCGCGGTGCGACAAGAAGTTCGGCCGCAAGGACAAGCTCGTCCGGCACGAGCGGATCCACGACGAGAAGAAGGAGTACAACTGCTTCGAGTGCCCGTCGACGTTCTCGAGGAAGGACACCCTGATGGCGCACATCAAGACGCACTTCCCGGACCTGATGGACGACCACGCCGACGCCGAGGCGATGTCGGACGAGCTCGACGACGGCGACGACGCGGACGACGACCCGATCGGCGACGACGTCTAGCCGGGCCGGCTCGGTCGAGGGTCGCGAGGAGCGTCGCCCGAGGCCCCGTTTCTTCCTCGACGGGACGCGTCGGGACGGATTTTGTGATCGATCGAAGGCGGGCGCGACGGGGTCGGGCCGACGTCGGCGAGGACGGGGCCCCAAAGATTGCCCCCGTCGAGCCGCCGGCCGACCCGCTCGGCTCGCGGCGGTCGGCCCGCCTCGGTCGGGTCGCGAGCAAATTTATGAATTGTTAAATCGTAAAATAATATTAATACGGAGCAAACCTTTTGTATAAAATATTTTAGTATTTTTTTATGTAATTAAATTTTTCGACGATGTAAAAAAATTCAGTAAATCTATTTTTTACAATATTATGCGACCGTTTTTCATTGATTATATTTTTGGGCGACAAAATTGCGATCGGAAATTGTCCCCGGACATATTTTTTGAGGCGATCGAGAATATTTTATAATATTATAATTAATATATTGGCGCCGAGAGGCCGGCGTCGACTGAATTGCCGCTCGACGACATTTTATATATTTTAATAACATTGCAATGTTCTCGGACGAATGAAAATTTGTTGAAATCGTTCAAATATAAACAAATGTCGCAACAAACGTATTATTATTGTGTAGCGATAGCCCGTCCGCTCGGCGACATCGGAACGTAGAACGCCAATCCTAATTATATAAAAGATGATTTTTTTAGTGAAACTTTAAAGTAAAACGACTGAAAGATTGTGAACTTTTATAAAATAACGACTGCCCAAGGGCGTTGGTTTTTATTATTTGTATTATTTAAAAAATACGATTCATGGCTAATAATATAATTTTGTAGTTAATATTTATCCTTTCGGTCGATTTTTTTTTTGCTAATTATTATGATTCAATTTTTCGATGAGACGATTCGTCGCTCTCCTATATATATTTTATGAAACCCGGCTTAAGATGACGATTGTTTTGACGGGGAGTTGTCAAATTTATATTTAGGTCGGCGACCGCGAATATCTGTTCGTCTTCACGGCCGTGCGGCCCGACGGCGCCGCAGAATATCTCGAGAAGGCGACATTATTTCAGGATTCGCCTTGCCGTGCCGTTAGAGGAATTGATAACAAAATTTATAAAATGTTTTAGGTCGACACTTTTAACCGGATAAAAATGATGCTCAAATAATATGAAATATGTAACGAAGACATGATCAACGTTTCTATTTGAGTTTGGAAAGACGACAAACGTTTGGCGAGCAATTTATATAGCCTAATCTTTGGACGGATCTATGTTCAAATTTAATTTGCATACGAAAGAAATAATTGCGCCGATAAGACTTTATCTTTGTAATATTATGAAATAGAAAAAAGATAATTTGCAAAAATTTCAATTTAATTAAATAAATACGATTTATCGATACGGATGAAATTATTAGATGAACAGTAAAATGGCCATCAAAAGTTATCTTTTTAATTTATTTTATTTTCCTTCGCATCATTTCTAATTATGTCGTTAGACACAAACCGAGGTGCCCCCGTGATCGAGGGTTTTATATTCGAGGATTTTGCTGGGTCAGATTTGAACACCTTACATTCAGATCGGACGCAATATGGATTTATAGATTAGCAGTTTGTTATTTAGGGATAATTCTGAAGGCGGACCGATTCAAAAGTTGAGCGTCTTTCTATTCACTTTTTTTCGAATATATTTACTGATGCGAAGGAAAATAAAATAAATTAAAAAGCCCCTCTGTGGCAAAACTAATCAAGTCCAACCTCAATAAAAATAATGTAATACTGAGAGATCGTCCCAATAAATTGGCATCACAGGCTCACAAAGGAAAAATCAAATGCAATGATGCAGTTAAAAATGACAAGAATATTTGATAAAAGAAAGGCCGAATAAGGCCCTCGCCTCGGAGATAGAATGGTACATTCTTGTTCTACCCACACATATTAAAAAAATGAGTATTTGAATTTGAAAATAATTTCATTTGTTTATTTTTATACTACTACATACAATATAAGAACTATTTTGAAATTAAAAATATTTTATAATGTTTCGGAGGGTTTTTACAGCAGGCCGATCTTTATTTAAAACTAAAAATGACACATCTAATTATTTTTCTAGATATCTTTTAATCCAGAGATTCTCAAAGTGTGACCGCTACAAGTTCGTTGGTGAATTTGTGCATGCGATTGGCAATTGTAGAAAAACAGAATGAATTATTTAAAATAATTTTTATTTCCAAATTGTTCATATATTGTATATTAATAAGTAGTAGTAGAACAATAAAAATAAACAAATGAAATTGTTTTTAAATTCAAATTTATTAGTGGTTTTAATATGTGTGCGTATAACAGGAAAGTACCGATTCGCTAGATTTTTTTACTCTGCATGTTATTATCTTTTATAAAAGCAACTTATTGTAATGATTTTACAGATTGTTCTATTGAATTGAGAAAAAAAAATCTTTTGCATAATAATTTAGCGGTTGCTTTATTTTATTTATTAAGGATGTGGAACGGGTTATAAAAGGAAAAATAATATTTCGTCAATTTTGAAAATATATTTTATTATTTAAAAAAATATAAGCTACCGATATGGTCTTTTCGGGTCTGTCCCGCTGGAATGATTTATAATTATGTTTATGCTTAAAAATAGTAAAACATTTTATTTAAAAATTTAAAACGAGGCCGACTCATTTGCATTTGCAATCTTTTCCGCATTTACAGTTGCACATGCATCTTCCTTTCTCTGGAACGCATTTGCATCCTGCGGGGCATTCGCATTTTACGCCGCACTTACAGGTACAGTTGCACGCTCCGCCTTTGGATCCCTCGCATTTGCAGTCGCCGCCGCAGCGACAGCCCCCGCTTTTCTTCGAACATTTGCAATCGTCGCCGCACTTGCAGACGCACGTGCATTTTCCTCCTTCGTCGATGCACTTGCAGTCTCCGGGGCAGGAACATTTCTCGGCGCATTTGCACGCGCAGTCGCAGCTCCCTCCCTCGGTGCCGTCGCATCGGCAGTCGCCTCCGCAGCGGCACTTCTTGCCGCATTTGCAGTTGTCGCCGCACTTGCAGACGCACATGCATTTGCCGCCCGACTTGTCGCATTTGCAGTCGCCGGCGCAGGCGCACTTCTCCGCGCATTTACAGGCGCATTTGCAATCGCCGCCGTCGGTGCCCTTGCATTTGCAGTCGCCGCCGCAGCGGCAGCTCCCGGTCTTCTTCGAGCATTTGCAATTGTCGCCGCATTTGCAGACGCAGAGGCATTTGCCGCCGGTCGCGTCGCATTTGCAGCCTCCGGCGCAGGAACACTTCTCGGCGCATCTACATTTGCAATTGCACGCTCCTCCGGCGGTCCCTTCGCACTTACATCCCCCGCCGCAGCGGCATTTCTTACCGCAGTTGCAATTGTCTCCGCATTTGCAGGCGCACGCGCATTTCCCTTCCTTTTTTCCGGCGCACTCGCAACCGTCGCCGCATCGGCAGCCGTCGGTTCCTCCGCAAGAGCATTTATCGCCGCAGTTGCAACCCATTTTGAATCGATCGAATTATCTGAAGAAAAAAAATATTTTAAAAATATTTCGGCCAAAAAATGCGCGGGCGAATAAAGGATTTTTTTGCGAGGGCAACATCGCGACGTTCGGTTCAAATTTGTTCCAGACGTCATCGGCCGGGAGTTTGACGCGCGCCGGCTTCGGGCCATCGTCGCTTCGGGCGCGCCCCTCCGACGGCGTCGAACGGCGAGAAAATTGGGTCTCGATTGCGCCGAAAATAGGAAATGCGTCTCGACGCGATCGAAGACGTCGAAGCGTGCCCGCCGGTACATATTCCTGAATCGGTTTTGAACGGATTTCGGTTTTTGTTATGAATCATCTTATTGAGAATTTAAATCGAGTTTAATTTTCGATTAAAATTTCGGAGTTTCGACGCATAGGGCGGGATTATAAAAATGGGGGATGAGGGTGGTGCGCAAGGCGCATGCGCGGGATTGCGGACGTCCAGTCGATCGCGCGCCGCCGCTGGGCGGGCACGCGGCAGCGGCGCGTGCGCAGAAGGGACTCGGAGACGGAAGCGGAGACGAAGACGAAGACGGGGGCACTTACCGGTGAGGGTGGGGCTCGGTTGCACTAGTAGTGTAGTAGTAGTAGTGGTGGTAGTGGGCGACTATGGCCGTGGCGGGCCGGCGCCGCCTCATATAGCGCGCGGGGCGCACGGCCCCACAGCGGCGCCGCGTGCAAGCTGCGCGCAGCCCCACGCGCGCGGCCTTCGACCCCTCCACGCGCAATTTTATCGGAATCCTAATGTTGATGAAATAAATTGTTCTAGAAACGCGCATTCAAGATGGGAGGGGGGGGCAGGGGCTCTCGATTCTTCGCGCCGAATTCCTTCGCAAATTTACATTTGTGCGGTATGGATTTTTGCAATACGCCGACGGAACGTAAACATTGATAAAAAAATAATGCGAATTTTTAACGAATCTATTGCTCTAAACTGGTTTGCGTCATCGAACGGAACTTGTTGCAATCCGCGCCGATGCGTCATTACGTGACCGACCGTCGGGGCTACCTCGATTTTAAATCCAAAACAAACGAATGAAACATTTAAAAAAAACAAACGAATATCGATTTTTAAATAGATATCTGAAATAAATGTCTACTGTCATAATATACTGTAATAAAAAATTATGACGTTTATAAAAAAATATAGGGTTTTACTAGTATAAGTTTTACAGGATATGCAAGGTTTGTAATAAAAAAAAATCTACGAAAATTTCGTATTTTTTTCAACTTACAAAGCGATTTCTCTGCAGATTTTGTCTTTTTCTGCTCAATATTGACGATACGTAGTCCTTTCATATATTTTTTTTCGAATTTGAGTTTACAAAGAAGTTGCAGGACTTCATATCCAATGAATACGAAGACTGAGGCATAGTTCTGCCTAAATATTCTTTCCACGAACAAAAAATCACTGAGCCGACGGTAAAGATAGCCTTTAATATGGCTATTAATGTCGAGATTCATCGGCCACAAGAGTCCTAATGCGAAATTCAACTCATACACGAAATTAATAAATTCTGCACGTTTCATTGATTAGGCTGTCTATAATACGACGTATATTTCATCAACAATGAACGTAAATCTGCTTATCTGTCTGACATTATCAAACGTGTTGTTCTCAAATATTTTTTTTCACAATAAACATTATCTGGAATTTTAACGACGCTTAATATACACTATTAATCTAATTAATATTTTACGCAATTATAAAAATCATTTTTATATTCGCTTTCATAGCAAAAATCGCTAATAATAACTTAAATTTACCACATTCGGTTGTATATCTAAAAATACTGACTAATGTCAATATGTCACATTAATATGACAGAAAGTTGTGATTGCGTTATGTACATATTATTTTTTTTATCAATAGACTGTTAGTTTTTGATAATATTATTATAATATTTCACCCAAATTGAAGTTAATTTTTGTATCTATCTATGAAGAAAAAAAATATTAACTTGTTTTAAAACAAATAAGTTATGCATTATTGTTATCATCTATATTTGGCGAAATAATAAAATTTAAAGCTTAGCCAGAAACCCATTGATAAAAAGATGATCTTTATTCTATATAGTGTCATATTAAAAAACGTTCTTATAATTCATAAAAAGGCAAAAATTCAGTGTGTTTATAAATTTTTCAGTTTAAATAATTATTCAAGTATTCAGTAATATTATTGCATAATACACATCACCAATTTCCTGATTTGATAGTGTTTTACATATAATTTTCTAAATAATTCATGTTTATTTTTATTATTGACCAAAAATATGTTTAAACATATTTGTTAAAATATAATCAGTGGGATGATTTTCGTGACTAGAATTGTGACCCCTCTTTCAATCTTAGGTCAGTCGTTTACGCGGCCGTGTACGTAATAATATTATGTATTGTTTAATCATTGATTATTTTTAAATGCATTGTATTTTTATTTTAATTCGAATGTCGCTTTGATTAGCTGGATGTGTGACGTGTGTAATTATCGACATCGTCAGTAAGTTCTTTGTATTTTTTTTTAATTTTCCGCCAGTACATTTTTACGCTCACGATTCTGAAATGATTTTGCATAATTAATTCTTTGCTCATATTTTAATAAAATAAAACTGCTAGAATTTTACGGATGAGATATTAAAAATCTGCCTATTTTGTGGAGAAATAAAATAGATAATATATTTAACAGAATAATATTGTACAGTTTTTGTTTAACCTTCCCGCCCCCTGTGTATTTTTTTATTTTGATTAGACCTTGTGGCCAGATCTCGGGTGGCTCTCAAGGATGCATGCCAGTGAATAATGAGAGCAGCAATTAGCATGGGACTGAGGATCAATGAGACCAAGACAAAATACATGCCCATATGCCAAGGACGAACCCTTGAACCCTTTAGAGTCGAAGAGTACAGCTTCGAGGTCCTCCAGGAATTCACATATTTCGGCTCACTTATTACAAATAACAATGAAACTAATTTAAGAAGTATGAAGAAGAAACAGGCTGGCAAGTTGGTACTACTCTGCACTTTAAAAACATCTATGGTCGAGATTCCTCTCAAAGAAGACCAAAGATAAGCTCTACATGAACCTCATCAGGCTCATCTTAACATACCAATATAAATGTTGGGCTTTGACAAAACTAGATGAGCGACAATTGGATATCCTGGAGAAGAGAATTCTAAGACAAATATTTGTAGCCGTATTCGACGACGGGGAATGGTGTATCCGAAGCAACGAGAAGTTGTACCGACTATACAAAGATATACCAGTCTCCGTTGTCGTCAGAGTGCCCAGACTCCTGTGGGCCGCTCGGATGAAGGATTCGGGACAGTCGGCCACCGAAAAGGCTTATGGGTAACAAGCCTTTTTGTCCCTGGAGGAAAGTAAGAAAGTCTTGTGGTTGGACTGTGTACAGTAGGACACTGCATCATTGAAATTTACCGGAAGATGAAGCGACGTAGCGACAGACCGGATAAAATGGAGAAGGGTGTTAGATAAGGCTAGGGCTCTACAATAGGGCTGTTGCATCTATGATGATAATTCTTTGCTCGTATAAAATATTCTTCGATTATTAAATTATCAGTCGAATTTAAGAATAATTTATTGCATAATTAAATAATTAACTTTAATCGTGTACGTTTAGATTCTGCATTTAAATTAAGATTGGAATATTTGCAATTGTAATAAATACTGTTTTTTTTTATTTTCAGGTTTTCCGAATATTCGTCTGAATTATGATTTTTTAAGCGTAATAATATACTTCCGTAATTTGGCTGTTGCTGCACTCTCTCTTTAGTCTATCCTAATCTAGTCAATTGTATTAAAAGTTATTAAATTTAATTTAGTCGGTAAATACCAATTGGAAAGTGTTGTCAAATAACCGATGCCGCCATTGTAACGTAGTCAACCATTAAATTATGATTGTGATAATGTTGGAGTGAGATTATTGGATAATTGTTTATTTGTAACATAGTTATATGATTAAATCAAGATGGCTTCGTTGAGTTTCGTATTGTATTCGGTGTGCATTGTTCTGGCGGCGTACATCATAAAACAATTGCTATCGAAGGAAGATAATTTCATCAAGTTTCAATCGAAATTTTTTATATACTTCTTCCTAACGTCGTGTGCAGCTATTGTATGCATTCCATTGTTCGCTCTGAATCCAAAGAACGTTAAAAATTGTATGTGAGTATTTAATTTTTTTTATATTTAAAAGTAATTACGAAAACTTGTCGTTTTTTAATTGATGTATGATAATAAAAAAAATATTTAGAATTATTTAAAAATAACTAAACATTTTGGTCGGATTAAATGTAAATGTACTGTATTGATCTGAATCCAATGCTGTAAGATCGGATGAATAATTATATTCCATTCGTATTCTATTAATTTATCCCGAGTAATATTAGCTGTGTGAGGCCATATTTAAGAATTTTATAATGAATAATTTCTTTCCAATCCCACCATGCAGGTAAAGGTACATTTTTGACCGTTAGGTTCAGTTTTGGCGTTGCCAATGGTATCTGCAATTTAGAAAGCCACTGTTTTGCGACATTGGTTTGAGTGAGTAACTCACTTTTCATCCCGTCACAAGATGTCAAAAAAATGTTGATTTTTTTTCTCGTGTAGATTTGCTTCTCTCACTTAAACTAGACGTGCCGATCTAGTGGGTCTATTGTGGACCCCAAGTTTTAGATTTTTCTCGAATAACTCCTTTAATATATAAATGTTTTTTTTCGCTCGCATCCTATGCCAAGTGTGAAACAAACGTATGAGTGACACAAGCGAGCCATCAGTGGGCGGCAAGACATCGCCAATTGCACTTTTATTCTTAGAATAATTCATTTTTTAAAAAAAGTCAAGACCCCTCGGGCGACTCGGTTGTTTTCGAGTTGACGTGACAGATCGGTTAAATGATCCGATATCTACACACCTTGTTTATGAATCTTGCCGATTATTTTTAAATGTTTTTGCACTCTGGACCAAGAGTCTGACTGTATCTGCTATTAATAAAATAGATTTAGTTGAATTTGCTACAACTTCAATCCATAATACATCATTTTTCTCATTCAGTACTACCCTCTCACTTCGTGGTTTATTTTTTAAGTAAATAAGACAACACTGGGTCTGCCTTTCATCATTTTTTATTTTAAAATGTAGTCTTTAATCAATTTGAAAGGAGTTCTGGTAAAATAAGAGCTAAATTGCTCGTTTTAAGTTTTTTTTATTTATTGAGAAGTTAATAAATAAAAACCTCTGAAAACAATCTCTTGTCCATATTTATGAGCAAAAATTAATATAAGACCGGCACTTATTTTTGGAGAAACACAGTTGTGTATAGGCAAGAACACTAATTTCTAATAGGATATCCGGAAAGAAATCCACGTTTTTTTTTAATTAGCATAAAATTTAATTTTTTCAATTTCTTTACAATATTTTTTAAAAAATATAATTACTCTAATTACTTACAATAATTTTCATCTCTATTGCAATTTTTTGCTTAAAAGCTACGTGTCGTAAACTATCCATTTCTCGTCAAAAACGTTGAAAGCTTCTAGATCCGAATTAAACTTGTTTGATTCTTTGATTACACATAAAAACTAAACTGAATTGTAATATAATATAAAATTCAATTGAAAATCCAAGTCACCGAGTTGTAAGTCGAGAAGTTACTCATAACAAATACATTAATTATGAATAATTATTTAATTACGACTTCAATTAATTTCAGGTACGTTTCAACAATTTTGAAGCACATTACATTATTAATCGGAGTAGAATGGACTTTACGGCGTGGACATATACTGGCGGAAGACCGCGGAGCCGTAATTGTGGCCAATCATCAGTCAATAATCGACATTCTGGGTAAATTTATCTGGCGATAACGTTCAAAATGTGATGTATCATAAAATTTACGAGGTTGATTGTTTCCAGGTATGTTCAATATATGGCAAGTAATGGACAAGTGCATCAGTATAGCGAGAAAAGAAGTATTCTATGTTTGGCCGTTTGGACTGGCCGCATATTTAGCAGGCGTAGTATTTATAGACAGGCGCAATCCACAAGATTCCTATCAAAAATTAGACGAAGCCAGAGATCTTATGGTAGCCAATAAGGTAAACTATTATTACAATTGAATAATAATGCGTATTATTTATAATTGAACATGTGTATTTTTAGACGAAAGTTTGGCTATTTCCCGAAGGTACCAGAAACAAGGGTAGAGGGCTTCTAACGTTTAGACGTGGTGCGTTTAGATTAGCGATCACTGCCCAAGTTCCCATTATACCGGTCGTGTATTCTCCGTATTATTTTATTAATAGAAATAAAAAGTTCTTTGGAAAAGGCAAGTATTCGTCCTATTTATATTATATTAGATTCCTATTCAATTAGATTATATTACTTATTTCATGTTTTTAACAGGAAGAGTCATAATAACATGTTTGGATCCTATTGAAACCAAAGATTTAACATTAGATGATATGGACGACGTTATGAAACGTACGAGAGAGGCAATGATTGAATACTACAATGAAGTCTGCAAGGAAGTGTTGACGGCTCTGCCTGCTGATTATCCATTAGCTCCGGCATAATTTCAATCATGTTTGGTTTACCAATGTATATTTTTTTTAATATGCAAATAATTTTTCGAAAATAAAATATTTTAAACAATTATTTCGTATTAATTTATCCTTGCATTTTTTTCTAAATAAACACTTAAGCTATTTTTATTCCTCAATGTATATATAAAACAATGTTATGGCTTGTAGGTAACATAACAGGATAGCTGTCCGACGAAAACTATGAATTCAGGGAATTTTTTATAACACTGGCCAAGAGATAATAAGAAAATCTTTCTGTTATGACATTCATCCATTGTAGTCAAATAAGTAAATGTAATAAAATGTCATAGAAAACTAAGGATCTATCAACGTCTTGGAAGAAATACATTTTGTTCTTAAATTCAAGATATATATATATTTAAAAAAAATATTCTAAATTATAATATAAATTATCTAAACTAACCCATCCGCCACGGCGCCTCGAAAACAACTGTGTCTATCAGAGACCCCAAGAATTTCAAGTCGAGATATATCTTGACTTTTTTTTTAAAAAAATGATTCTAAGATATTCATAACATGCTTCATAATTTGGTCGATATTTTGGATTTTTTAACCAATATAATAAATACAATAAGCTGCAGACTGGCCTCTCGTAGTACGTGTTACTCGTACTCAGCGTACTGTATTTGTCTAAAAAAGTCCCAAGAATAGATATTATAAATATCAAAAATCATCGTCCTTTATTGTCTACAATTGCAAAAAAAAAATAACCACAAAAATATTCGCTTCTGTTGCCACCGGATTGATGTTTTTTCTTGTTCGCATTTGGTACAGTGTGCCGAGTGTGAGTGAAACGTATGAGTAACTGCGAGAGTTCAATCTGCAGTGAGACATCGCCCTGTGTGCGTGTCATTTATGCGAAATATTGATTAGTAAAAAAATCCAAAATTATGCAGCATATCAAGAAAGAATATTTTTATTCTTAGAATAATCTATTTTTAAAAAAAATGACAAGTTATTAATGAAGAATTCATCAATATCTTGACTTAAAGACGACACTGTTGTTTTCGAGCTCTCATAACGGATGGGTTAACATAATTACTATACAAATAAAAACAATAAGCTACGAGTTAAATTCCAAAATACTATTTTCTAGGATTTGTGATTTTATGGTATCAACATTTTTTTTAACAAAATGAATAACCCTTTGATTGTTCTTGAAGAGTTTGTTATTTAATGCTCTTGTGTATTCCCAATCTTTACAAAATTGAATCGATTCTTCTGTTATTTTCTCCAGATCTGGTTTGTTATGCAGCAAATTTTGATATTCTTCTGGTATTAATTTATAAAGGTAGCTCTCGTCAACTGCGTCAGAATATTCATTTTCTTTCAATTTTCTGTACAAAAAACATAAGTAAGTAAAAAGTTAATCCTAGAATAAGTTGTTAAATTAATAAATGAAAAATTAATTACCTTTTTAATTCATGACCCTTGGCTTTTCTACTGGAATACAATGATTTCCAAGCAGCATGTTCCTTTTCGAGCTTTTGTATGTATCTATAAATATATATAAATGTATAAAATAATGAACAACTATGTCTATATATAATAAAGGGATTTAAATAAATACTTACAAATTCAGATCAATTGGATCTTGCATTTTTGCATTTACAGAAATTGGATTGTTGTCAAGCACCGGAAAAGCTGTAATAAAAATATTTCCAACTTTGTAAATTATATTCCTAAATCATTACTTTTATTATAAGACACTCAGATAATCTGTTAATAATTTATAAATGCATTGGAGAGCTAACAAACTAAATTATTTATATACAATGATTATATTAAGCGGTGATCTCCTTATTTATTTACAAAATAAATATAGAATCATCAATATATAACATACGTAAGGACTTGCGGGGTTCGAAAAATGAAGAACGGCGGCGCACTTTTTTCGGAGGCGACGGCGAAGACATTGTAATAGGTTCATCCATTTGTCAAGCCTTCAAACTTCAACCGCCATGTGGTCACAGCGCGATTTTTCGCGGCCATACGCAATGGACATTAGTTTCTGTATAGTATAACTTAACTATGCATATTAATAATTTAAGCTTTTAACCGCTAAGAAAATTTATATAATTATAGCTCGTACGTGAATAAATGTACAAATATATAAATATAGCTAAAATTCGAATTTACTTACACAACTTATGGGTATTAGATGTTCCCATGAATTTAGTGAATGCATAAGTATCCAAATAACTTTAACACAAGATTCCAGTACGTGCTTTAGCGTGTGCGGTGAATAAGCAGTTGTCATATCGGCGTGACAATAGCGGTTCAAGGGTTAAGAGACATTTCTCTGGCAGATTACATTTTAAGAACATATGTAAAATTGCAATCAATACAACTAGAAAAATATTTTTTTATAATAAACCACTCATTCATTTGGTTAAGTCATCGAATTTAATAAAAAAATTGGATTGTATTATTTAAATTTTGGTTACGTAAAAAAATACATGTTTTTATAATGAAATCTCAACATTGTATGCGTGTCACTTTCTGATTCATGTGTCTGGAGTATAGACGATGTATATTATTATTATCATCAAAGTAACAGCCCTTTCGCAGAGCCCTGACCGTATCAAGTACCATCCGCCATTATCTCTTTATTATCAGCTTGTTCCTTATGATGCAGCTAGACGATGATTATTTTATAAAATTTAATGCGAAGGCTTGGGAGAAAATATATGTTTTACTTTTTTATAAGATCAATGTTGAATATCTTAATGTAATAGTACATACATTTTTGATACAACTGCAATAGGAAATTTATAATAAATAAGAACTTTGAACACCTTCCGTCGGACAGACTTAAATCAAAGAAACGCTAATGCTTTTTAGATACCCAGATCACCCACACCTCGTAATATAAAGAAAAGCGTGGTTACGAGGAAACTCGTTCTGGTGAAAGCAGTGCTAAAACACGTTGGTTGATCGGACCCTCGACACATTACTCTTGTTCTTGATATGTTCAGAAAGGCGGAGGTAACTCCAATAATTATGCGCCCGTAAGAGAATGATAAAATAAAAGACATCATGGTTAATCACACGAAGACTGGCGAATTTATTTGGTGAAACGGCGTTGCGGACGACTGGCAACACTGTGACCGGGCTTGTCGGCGCTGCGCCTCGTGTGACGTCACTCGGGCCCCGCGCTCCGCCCTCGGCGTCATGAGCAGCTCGGAGGAAGTGTCCTGGATCTCCTGGTTTTGTGGCTTGCGTGGAAATGAGTTCTTCTGCGAGGTCAGTCACGTTCTCAGTTCCTCTGACCGCCTGTCCATTGGCCCTCCGATTGCTTCCATGACATATACGTGTTAAAAGCATTTTTACATTAATTATTCGATTTAGGCATGGAGTCGAAATAAATTGTCAATTGACACTACGTACATACATTTGGTTACCCATGTTTGACTGATTTATGTAAACGATTTTTAGTACAGCTAAAATAACCTAATTGTTAAGTATGTTATTTATGATGGTTATAAAGTCCGTGTAACAATAATAACTAGTGTCATGAAGTGATTTGGAATGTATTAGGCTATGTGTGATAAAACTGGCTTAAAAACTTGTGTTTTTGAAACTTTCGGTACCTTTAATCTCTATGTTGCATCTATTATGAGTTTATATAGGGTTTTATGTTGTCATGTCTAATAAAATGGCTAATTTTGATGTTTAACACAATCACTATGATGGATTTGTACGAATATGCAAATGGTTTGTGTTTATTGTCGAGACATATTTATGAATGTGACTTGTGTTTTCAAACTAAATACAGAAAACATGCCGATGTTAGTATTAATTAAATAAAAAAGTATAATTACACTCTGTGTGTGAAATGAGTTGGATTAGCTGATTATTTCTACTATAAATACATTGTTAAATTATTATTTAAATATATCATTTTTTTATGTTTGTTTATTTTTGAAATTTTCAGGTGGATGAAGATTATATTCAAGATAAATTTAATCTAACCGGTCTAAATGAACAGGTTCCTCATTATCGGCAGGCAATTGATATGATACTTGATTTGGAACCTGGTAAGTGGCTATGATCTTATTTAAAATTTTGAAAATTAATAGTTTGGCTAATTCGTTTAATTGATTTATTTCAGATGATGATTTAGACGATAATCCAAATCAATCGGACTTGATCGAACAAGCCGCAGAAATGTTATATGGATTAATACACGCCCGTTATATTTTGACCAACAAGTGAGTGGGAAACGAACGCTGAAATGTAATTCTAATATTATTAGCCGCTGTGTTAATAATACATTTTTTTGTTTTGTTTTAGGGGCATTGGTCAAATGTTGGAAAAATATCAAGCCGGTGAATTTGGTGTTTGTCCACGAGTATATTGCGAATCTCAAATTATGCTCCCGCTCGGTAAATTGAATTTAATATCATAGATCTCCCCTAAACTGGATTAATCGACGTATATAAATTTAAATTGCAAACATTTAGAATCTATATTTTTCTAACGAATTCATAAAACGTAATATTCATTTTTCTCATGAATTTGGACTTGACAGAATGTAATTTAAACGGTTTTAATTTAAAACTATATACTTTAGTGGTGGATTTAATACTTGAAAGGGCCCAGGAGCAATTTAATTTTGACCCCCCCCCCCCTCAAAATATTTTCCCTACTACACCCTATCATCATCATCATCATTTGCCAGCCACAAGACTCACTCACTGAGCGCATGGGCCTTACCAAACTCTCGAATGACAGTTGAGGCCAAAGGAACCTGAGTCTCACTCGTGACTTGAGGGCTTCCCTTTCGTGTCCATACTGTGGGGACCCAAGCCGTCTTGGTATGCGGTGTTTTGTAAAGAGTTTCCTCTCTTACAATTACACCCTATAATGCATTCTATGTGCATGTTTTTTACTCATTTTACGTTTTTGATACATACTTAATTTCACATAAATTTATGTAAAAAAAACAAATTTTATTGCTTCTTCTCTTCTTTTTTATTAGCTTCTCGATGATTGATATTAGCAACCCCAGATATTACAAATATTTATTATTTTTACAAAAATTCAGATTAGAAAGTGGTATTGTCATACGCTGCGTCAGTCACCGGTGACTGACACCATAAATAAGGTCTATCTAAGTTTTTATTGTAAAAAAAACTAAAATTTATTATCCCTAGATACAATTATATTTATAAAATGGTCCACTGGGATTTTTTTTTAAATGTACTTCCAAAATTGACTATGATGATGATTTTGTAAGGATTTTACTTTGCCATTCTTTGCGTGCTTGCCGTTGTTGAAGTTTCCTTTGTCCTTTTAGAGCACGCCGAGAACAGCATTAGTTGGCTACATAATTCTGGTGCAGGTCTGCCTTACAAAGGGGCAGGCTTATCTTAGGCAGACCAACATTGCATTCCTTAGTGATAGTTTAAATCAGCCGTCGGTTTTGACATTGCTACCATCCGAACGAATTTCCTCATTGCCGTTAGGACCTGGAACGGGGTGGGTTTCTAGGGAGTGGTAATGTGGTGGGAAATGGCTCCCGGCATTTGCCTTTGGATGACTAGGGAGCCAGGTCAACCTAGCCCGGGATAGTCGCGTCCCTACACCAATTACCGATGAGAGTAACATTAAAAAGTGTTTGCTGGAGCGGGGCTGAAGTGTTAGCTGGTTAAATCTCCGGTAATCTCCTTGTTTTCCAATGTTGCTTCTTACCATTTTCTCCGCTATATTGTTATCGGGTTCTGGACCAGGATGATCTGAATTACCCATAAATTACGAGGATTACCATCTGGTGCAACACATGCATGTATACTGTTGTGGCGAGCGGTGAATGAGGCATCGTATTTCTTCTCCATTTAGAGACACGAGATACAAGAATGATTTTTGTATAAAAAAATGTATATCCAATAATTACGATAAAATATATTGCATTTATAATGTTTCATAAGCATTTAAGAATCCCAAATAATATTTTATTTTATTAAGAATCCTAAATAATAATTTAAAATACAAAAGAAAGTTTATATATTTTGAGATGAATTTATTTTTCGTATATGTGTAATGCTATCTCTATTACAAATTTCGAAGCATAAATAAGAAAAAAACATGTTTTTTTTTATCAGCGAAGTTGTACATATCCGAGAAAGCCACGTTGGCATCTGTGGTCGTTTGCGCAGAATTATAAGAGGATGTCATAATAATAATAATTGTGAAAATTGTAATTAAGAGGTGATGAGATGGCAGGATATCGGGGTGTAATGATGCGTTGGTCAAGTTGGATGATGGTCATGTTGAATGTGTTCATTCTAAAACCCTCAAGTTTTGTTAGTAAATTCGAATTGTAGTTACATTTTTGCATTTGCATATTTATTTGCGTCAATAGTTATATATTTCTGTAGCTGTTAAGTGGTTAATATTATAATTTAGAGACTTATAATTTTTTTCCATTTGTTTCAGGTTTATCGGATGTTCCAGGTGAAGCTATGGTAAAATCGTACTGTCCAAAATGTATGGATGTATATACTCCAAAATCGTCGCGCCATCAACACACAGATGGAGCTTATTTTGGAACTGGTTTCCCTCATATGCTGTTTATGGTACACCCGGAATATCGCCCGAAAAGGGCCGTTAATCAATTCGTGCCAAGGTATATAGTTATTTGCATATTCTAATATAGTTACGTTCTTTGTTAAATATATATTTATATATTAATTTATTGTTACAGGCTCTACGGTTTTAAAATACATCCATTAGCATATCAAATTCAGATCCAAGCCGCTTCCACGTTTAAGCCTTTCCCATCTAAAAGTATGAATAATGGAAAACGTTAAAATATGGAAGTCTTCACAAATCTAACTGTAACTATAAATGAAAAATAAAATGTTAAACAACATCTGTGTCACTTCAATCACTAATCTTTATGTAAAAATCATCTTTTTTTATCATTCCAATTCAACACATATTTTTTTTTTTAAATAACGAATATTTAAATTTAACGGCTCCATTATCAATAACTATGTTATCATATATTCTATTATGTTTACTTTGTCAGCTATTTATTTTTAATTGTAAATCATAATAAGTTTGCAAGTAAAGTATTACGGAGGGTTAAAAACAATCATATTACCCGAGAACGGTTAAATATTCGAATACTGAGACCAAAATTTTTCTGCAACTGACGATATTTCGATGCATATAAATTATAGGCTAATTTTAATTAAAACTGATTGCAATTAGATATTAAAATAAATTTTAAATTAGTGCTATGTAGTAAATTTATATAATTTTTTTTATTATATTTATTACGATTTTCATTCAATTCATTGTTTAGACATCGATGCACTACATACTTGTTTAGTATGCAAATTTTGGAATTTACGATTATTTTTTTTTATATATTGGATCCCGACGATGAAGTTTAATGCTGTTCAGCGATTTAAAATTATGTAAGGAGTTAATAACCGTAATTTAATTTAATTAATGAAGATTTGTTAACTGCAATATTTTTGTATCGTCAAATTTGGTTTAATTTTTAGCTTGATGCAAATTAGAATGAATTTCAAAGTTGCACTCAAACGATGCATAGGCGGTGCACGGCATAAACCGTTACGCAGACATGACTTTGTAATTAGTCATCTTATAAAAGATGACGTGACTTATCGTTGACATTCATTCTAATTTGTACTGAAACTATGTATAATGCAAATTTTGTAATATTGTCTTAACGCTATTTTATCTTGATTGAAGTTAATTTATTTCATGTAAAGTTAAATTCGATATAAATATTTTTTTAAAATAGAAACGATTTGCGTTAATTTTCTTGATATATGTAATTGTAAACATTTACTACCTAAAAGTAAAATAGTATTGCATTTATTAGGATAGAAACCAGATTATCTATATTAATAATTTTAAACAATGAGGAATAATTAATGTCCATATTTATTAATTAAATATTAGCCGATTTATTGCTAATACTGATCGAATGATTTTTTTTTCTTGACTAATGCTATGGTTTTTTTTATTAATGACGATACTCTGGTTTCTATTATATATATTTAGGTATATGTATACCGTTCACATTATACATAGCATCTTTTTCATGTAGCAAAATTGTTTTTTTAATTATGGGATTATTGTTCGTAGTGTTGAGTTGCAGGATTCCTATTAGACAATATTCATAAAATATCATTAAAAATATGTGAAATGCATACGAACATTGAAAGTCATAATTAAAAAAAGTTTTATATGAAAATATTTATGAATATAACAAAATAAATGTTAAAAAAAACTTCTTTTTATTTTTTTCTATATAAAAAGTATCAAAAAATATTTGAATTGCAGATAAAATGTTTTTTGTAAAATATGCGATTTATTTTATTCAATGTTAATGCGGAAATTTGCATTTTTATTTTAGTCCACATGTTAATTTAATTTTTAATTATAATCATTTATATGAATCGATGACGAATCTGTACGTTTGGTTCGTTTTTTAAGGAGTGAGTGTAAAATTTTCTAACCTTGTACAGTGAAACACCGATCTATCGTTCTTTTTTTATAGCCCCGGCCAAACGTTCACAAGGACAATGGTATTATTTTATTATTCCAAGCCCGTGACCGCTTTTATCAAACATTTGTCATAAAATTCTGCATCTTTTTACCTATGAGGGATTGTAACAGAATTTATGTGTGAATTTTTGTAATCTAAAACATCAAATACATGCATAATTGGCCTTCTAACCCTGAGGCAGGTCTTTGTCACCTGGGAGACACTACGCGATCTCCAGCAGAGACACAAGCTGAGCTGTCAATGCGTGGATTGTAACAATAATAATCAGACGAGGCTGTGTGCAATTCTTATTTAATTTACGGTCTGATCTGATTGCTCTGATGCCCTCCATCGTTTTGACAATGCGCCTGAATCTGCGAAATAGTCAGCGCATATGATTCAAAATATCACCGGTATTTTGACCATCTGAAAAACATCTCATATCTGGCGTTATTTATTTGATAATTAAAATTTAGGGAATACTGCTAAAATTATTAATTATTTTTGTTATGAAAAAAAACGTTTTGGGAGCTGAATTTTGAGGCCCTCTGAAATTAATGAAGCCCTAGGCACCTAAGGTGAGCTCCGCCAATGATCACCGCGTTTTTAGAGGTTCCCTTGAAAATGATGGATCGATTTCACTGAATTACAAAAAGTTCACTTTGGTTATGAACAAGGTATGTATGAAATCAATCCAAACCGTAGTAAATGGAGAATTTTTTTCATGTTAAAATCATAAAGAAAACATGTCAGTCTAATTGATTACATTTTAGACTAAGTCTAATATGATAAAGGACATTTTTTTTATTAAGGCTTAATTGTCAACTAGGCCATTAGATCTATTACTGAATTTATGGACAAATTTCAACACTACTCGTCTTACTTAAAGTTTTGGAATAATGGGCGAAGGTTGTCCGTAAGAACTACGTTTGCGGAGTTGTATGCTGATGCGGTTACACATGAAAAAAAATGGCAGTGAAGCCACAAGAAAGATTTGCAATATTTATGATGACATTTTGGATATCAGGAAATGTTGGTATAAAATAAATAATTATGAAAACATTGATTTGTAAAATGAACCTGGAAGAGGACAGCGTAGTCAAGTGAATGAAGTGGCTTTGAAAGCTGAAATCGAAGCAATGTCAGTGATGACTATCGACGAATCATCTTATAAAATTTGTGTTTCCTGGTCTATTATTCAAAGATGCTTAAAAAATATCCCGCACGATTTGTTTGACCGAAACAAGATGGAATGTCAGATTATTGCAATATTAAGAGCAATACCGCCAGTTTCCGTAAGATTTAATTAATTTAATTTAAGAAATGGATTCTCGACGTTACGAAGAAACTAGACTGCATCCAAAAAAATTATATTTGTTTGGCGGGATTCGAAAGGAATAATCTATTTTCAATTGTTGAAATATGAACGGTCATGGCAGAGTTTTATCGTGATCAACTAAAATATTTGTGTGCAGCATTATATCAAAAAATACCAGATCTAGTAAAAAATCCTCCAATACGACAATGCCTAAAAAATTAGCCTCAATTAGAATACTTTATTGCATCCAGTAGATGTGACATCTTCAGATTACCATATGTTTTGGTCGATGCGACATTTTTTGAAGGGTAAAAAGATTAAAACACCAAACGCGATATTAACTCTAATTTATTTGCCCTCAGTGGAGGAAAATTCATTCTGTGAAGTCGTTGATATTCTTCCAGATGATTGGTTCTACATAGATATTGGGATTTTTCTGTTGAAATGTCTTTTGAAAAAGGGTAAATTTGTTTTACAAAAATGTGTATTTGATTTGCAAAAGGGTGGGTTTGACGCAAAAAACATGTATAAATCACAGTAATCATACGTAAAAAATTTGCGGTGGAAAGTTTAATAAAAAAAATATTCAATATTAAATATTTTAACCGCTATGGTCATCCCGGTGTGACAACTGTCAATTCACCGCACGCGTTGGCGTCGCGTGCCGGAAGCTTTGTGTAAAAGTTTGGATAGGAATATGTGAAAACCTATAAGTTTTGTTAGTAAACTTGAGTTTTAGCCGTATTTTTGAATTTAGTAATTTATTCGCGTACGATAAATAATTATGTTAATTTCTCTAGCGGTTAACGAAAATGTGACGAGAGTAAATATAATAATTATTGGACTTAAAAATGCGTTTTTAAATTGATTTCTCGCGCATCATGTGATATGAATTAATTCTTATTTATTATCAAATAGGTCATTATTATCTAAAATTATTAGTCATATCAGTTGCCTTTCACTCTTGACGCTCACCGAATAACGTGTTATGGCCAAATTTGTTTATATTCTGCCCAGGACCTAAATGTCAATTATATCCCGTGCTCGTAATTAATTTTTAGCGTGTTTAGTTCGATTTAAATCCCAAATACGATTTGATTTATTTATTGCATACACATGAAATTTGGATTTTATGTCGGTCTTTTCATATTACAATAATATGCCGGCGCTAATAAGGAAAACATATAACATAATTTGATAGGAATTTTCCCAACATTAAGACGTTGACTCATGTGACGTAATTGTTGGTGAATTATTTAACTCTATACGGTAAGTTAAAAACGAATTTTATCGCACCTTTTATCAGTGACCTTAATTTTACATGTATTAAAAAAATCGCATTGCACAATAGAAAGTCTGACATAACTTAAGCTGACTTTAAATTAATCATTTCACAAATATCTATTCAAGTGTCATTCACATTTGCATTTCTCAACATAACCTATACATATGTTCATCGCTATTTTTCATAAATATAATACACTTATTTATTTTATATTTATTTATTTAATGTTCTTATCTGTGGTAGCATACCACCATGTTTAAACTAAAATATCACTTTTATTAAAACTAATTTCCATTTGCTATCAGCTGTAACTAAACAAAATGTAAGTAAATATTAACGAGTTTAATTAATTCATGTCACAATGGTATTACTTGTTTTCTTTATTTGGTTATCATATGGCTTGATAAATCGAGTTTACTATTTTTATAATAATTTTTTGTTTCATTAGGTTTTAAAATTTAATAAAAAAAAGATGGCAAAATCTAAGTTTCATGCATCCATTGAGAGTCAGAGAATCAACGATGTAATGGGCACATTGAGTCAAACGCTTCCGGACGAAAGGCCCATTACGGCCATATCCGTTGTTGAAAATACTAGTAGCTGCCCACCGGGATTTTATCCTATACTTAAAACCTATGACGAGGACTCGGATGCCGATCTATGGAGACATCAGGCTATATTTGCGAAGAGAACATGCCGTTATCTCTGTCTTTCTAAATCTGAAGGTAAATTTATTTTTACTTAATTGAAGTTGATTCAAAATGAATTATTAATTTCTTAATTATTCATTTATAGATTTGTCTTCGTCTAAAATGATTGGCCTTCGGATAACATCTGCCGGAGATCCACCCCCTACCGGTTATAGTGTTGTATCACTGACATCTGATACAAAACGTCCGGCATGGCGTCGCCGTCAACTATGCTGCATGTTAACAAACGATGTTACATTGTTTGAAAAAAATGAACCGTTATTGACGGATATTATAGTCTGCAGTCGATTTAAAAAGGCTCCCGAGGGATTCCAATATGCCGGGTATTTATTTTTTAATTAAATATTCCATATTCAATGTGGGTATAATTATTATCAAATGTTTTTAGCGAAATAAATGGAGTGTTGATTTGTTTTAAAACGAGTACAGTATACAATAGATCTCAAAATATAAATCGAATGTCGCCGTCTCCTATTCTTAGTAAATTTTTAAACTCGGAAAATGAAGGCGATACAAATTACGAGAATGTTTTGTATAAAAATAATACGCCTGAAGTACGAAAAAGGTAATTAATTCAGCATGTTTTTTGATGGATTTGATTCTGCAGATATACGATTGTTAACTTTTTTTTAGAATGCCTCCTGAGAGACCACCGAAAGCGACGGCTCTCGTCGCCGAACTGAATAATCTTAATTTACATGGAAATAATAATACTTCATTGGGAAATGTAAATAAGAATTTATACGCTTAATTTCATATGTAATTATTTTTGATTGTTATTTGAATATTATTTATTTATTGATTTAGTGCTCTGCGAATAAGCCTTCGCCGTTATCCAGCCATGACTATGAAATTTTGGATAAATCTTATAATCTTTATCCGACGAGACCTGCTCCTCCAGCTCCGATAGTTCAGCCAGCTCCTATAGTGCCTCCGAGAGCTATTCGGCGAACAACTTCCCTTTATAATTCTTATACTTTGGGCGGATGGAACGGGCTAGAAGGAATCAAGTTTTCTCTAAATCCTAAACTCGGAGGATTTTCGAATATCAATGCGGTAATAATTCTTATTATATCTTATTACTCATCAATTACAGAGTTGTTAAATGATTTTTTGTAAACATGTGCTATTCTTCAAATACTTGTAACGTTCTTGACAAAATTGCAGACAAGATTTAAAAAAAAACATTTCAAATTTCAAAAAAACACCTTATTAATGAAATAAACACATTATATGTGGGACTAAATACATCATTGCGAACACCGATAGCAGGCGGGTAAGCCCGCTACTGGTAAGGGCATACCCGCAATAATGGATAATCAAATAAAATTTGATCGAAAGCTTAGTAAATACGTTTGCATACTCTTAGTCTAATGTACAAAAAAAAATAATTGGCAAGAGTGTGGATACCGCATCATCTAAGTGATGAAAGCAGATCTGTATGGATTCGAATGTGATATGAATTTAAAAAAAAATTGGGGAAAATTCAACATTTTGTGACAGGGGATGTGAAATGGGTTATGTATTTGAATTATGTCGCAAAAACAATAGCTTTCTAAAGCGCAAGAATTTCTAAAAGAATTATTCATTATAAAATTCTTAAGTATGGCCAGACAATAACGACATTAACGACAACAAGTTCTATTGTGATAAGCATGACTAATTAGATGAAGCAATTCGTGGAAAAAGACCCAGAATTTTTTTTAACACAATGCGAGACCCTACATAGAATGTAATCATCCATCCATCATATTCCCATGATTTAGATTAATGCAGTACTTTTTATTTGATAAAAATATTAACACATTGTCTACGGGGCGAATCGTGACCAAACGTGCCCAGGTGCTGGGCCGATTAGATTATTCTGACACCCTTAACACCCTTCATACATGAATGGATGACTTTATTCCATGCTCTGTCAATGTTTTTGATGTTCTTTATATTACATTATTTCCATCAGGGGTGCACCGTCCATATGGGTAGATAATGCTCTGGAAGATTTGGTACCCCGAAAGGCGCCAAGCTAGGATAATTAAAAAATATTAAATATTAGTTCGTTAAAATTTCTTAAAATCGAAAAGAGTTCTTAATTCTTTTTCATAAAATGTTTTTTTATTTTCGAGGAAGGGTATAGGGGCCTAAATTAAAGTTCTGCACACAGGCCCTGGACGCTGTCGGCGTGTCACTGGTTTCCTTCAAACCCTCATGGCATCTCTATCACTTCCATCAGTTTCTGGAATGAGTTGGCCCATTGTTTTTATTAAATAATAAGCTTTAATACGGCTGTTGGACTTTCATCCATAGGCTGTACGATTGAAGTGGGCTCGAGTATGAGGTTCAAGTCAATATCCACTCATTATTTTTTTTATTGCTGGCAGAACAAGTTTTAAACCAGTCAATAAATCAGTTTTTTGTCATCTATGCCAAGGTTACTTTGACAAAAAACTCATAAATTAATTTTAAAACAACTTTTCATGTCATTTTCGTTGAGAAATCAGCGATGGTTTTAATTTTAATTCTGCGGATGCATTTCCGCTGAGAAGAGTTAGACAATCCTTTGCTCCTTTAAATCCAGAAAGCAGTCTTTTTTTGGTAATAAATGTACGTGTTTGTATTCGTTTTCAATAGTCCCATGTCATCTGCTTAAAAATAAATTGGTGAATAATATCCCCCTTTCCACGTTTAACGGAACTCTGGAATATTTTTCAGTCGATTCTACGTCGGTATTAGACGGTGTGTGGATTTTGAGACTCTGCTCACCGACCACGGGCATTCCCCCTTAATTTGCATGTTATTCCCTCCTAATTTATGAGGCCTAAGGCGCATAAGTCGCACGCCTGGGGCCTCATAAATTCAGGGGCCTCAAAGTTCAGTTTTCAAAAGATTTTTTTTATTTAAAAATATTTTTTTCAAACAAAAATAATTAAAAATTAGCAGTATTCCCTAAAGTATATTGACAACAGCAATATTAATATTAATACAGCAAGTTGTACTGTACAGTTGAACCTTATCACAAAATATCAAAAATAAAAATAATATGCAAAACATGTAATCTTTATTCATTTTTTCATTAATCATTTCAAATTAAATGTTATGTTTGTTTCAGCTACAAATTCCTGTTGTAAAGAAGAAAACGCTCCAAGAACTTAATGCACAATATTCTTACAATTTTCATGTTGAGCATCAAACTTAAATGAATAATCGTAGAACGTGTACGTTTGTTATGTTTGGGAATTTATAATTTTCTATGACCGTGTATGATTGTGGCAGTTTAGAATATTCAATAATTTATTAAAATATCTATATTATAACGACTATATTATCCGAAGTACAGTGTAATCCAATATAAAGCAAAATATTTATAATGTATATGTAGATCTATCCGATTTTTGTAATATCGTATGCTCTGGTGATATTTGAAAAATATTCCTATATTAACGAAGACATTGACTGAGGTTCTTTTGCCATACTCATGTTTCGCCATTTTACCAAGTCTGGATATAATTATGAGTACGTTTTTATAAATCCAATTTAATGCAGCAATCTCCTATTATTTAAAAATTGAATATGTGAAATTATGTATTAAATAATATTATTATTTAAAAAAATCATTTAATGCACGTCACAAATTATTATGAATTCATCTAAATTTTTATTTAAATATTATTACTTATTTACAATTAAATATTATTACTTATTTAATTTTGTATGCATATTCAAAGGAATGTATGAGATTATTAGCGATGATAGCATTTTTGTTTTGGCCGGGTCGTGTTTATTATTAAATTCGACCGGTATATATGTATTAATAGTTAATTAACAACTGTAATGATTTTATTACAGCATCCTTTCGACATTGTATACATACAATTTTACCGACCAATACAAATAACACTGAAATTAAATTCAGCATTTACCATAATAGTATAATTATTTATTTATATACTTTGAACTATTTACACTTTAGTTTTATATTTGAAAACTATGATAAATCTTTGAAGAACCCAATACAGTCAACCTCCCACTAACACTAAAATCGGGACCGTGTAAGTTGGGATAGTGTTATTGGGGGTAAAGCCTGGCGCGTGTCGAATACACAAACGCTAGCCAACGTTTGGCTGTATGGCTATTGGCCGCCCGGCTATGTGTGTGCAGCCGAACCCGTGTCAAATGAACAGTCGGCATGAATGCGACCGTTCAAGTTGGGGGTTGGTGGCGAATATTTCAACTCAGAGTGTAATTTGGGATAGTGTAATTGGGGGGTCCACTGTAATAATACTTTAACTTCAATAATGATGTTCATTTAACAGATGAGCAGATCTGCATGGAATTTGCTTATTTATTTTTCGTTGATGTTTTCTTGTTGTCTTGTCTCTGTTGTTAATTATTTTTTATTCATTAAGGTTTTACGTCGTTTAACACTAAATCGGTATATGTGTGTATGTGTCTGAGGATCATAGCATTTTCGACACGTACACATGACTATTTCTCTCTAGAATTTTCGGCATTTCCAAGACATCGAGGTCCTTCGGGTCAAACACGTTCATGTTTTTAATAAGCATCGCCAGCAGCACGATTCAAATGCTAATTTTTTATTCACATTTGTCTTCACTGTCCAGGCTTCCATGCCATTTACTTTAAAAAATATGGAATCCAAGTTTTTACTCTCTTATTTCTAGCTCACAGTTTCCACTATTCGTAAGTAGACTAGAAATAAATATTTTTTTCAAATCGGAAGGTTATCTGATCTGAATAGCAACTGATCACTAAATAATTAATCAAATCAAATATTAGGTAAAGCAAAAAAAATGTCATTTTTTTATTCCGGCAAGAAGTATATTTAACCATTACGTATTGGTGCAAAGAAATGAACGGCAACGCCCAATAGGGGGACCTGAAGTCCTGAACCTGGCCTCATTCAACACCATTTTCCATTTATTCAATCTGTCGCCACGTCGCTTCATCTTCCGGTAGGTTTCAATGATGCAGTGTCCCTCTGTGCACAGTCCAACCACAAGATTTGATCTTACTTTCCTCTGGGGAGAGAAAGGCTTGTTAACCATAAACCTTTTCGGCGGCCGACTGTCCTGCATCCTTGCCACGTGACCGGCCCACCGGAGTCTGGTCACTCTGACGATAGCTGTGACAGATATATCCTTGTATAGTCGCTAGAACTCCTTGTTGCTTCGGATATGCCATTCCCCGTCGTCATAACGGCTCAAAATATCCGTCTCAGAATCCTCCTCTCCAGGATATAAGTTTCAGTGATGTAGTGTCCCTCTGTACACAGTCCAACCAACTCATCTTCCTTTCCTCCGGAGACAGGAAGGACTTGTTAACCATAACTGTTCCGCAGCCTCATCTATTGCTCATCTTGCTTTATCAAAGCCAGACGTATGTTAGGACAGGCCTGATGAGGCTCATAAAGAGCTTGGACTTTAGTCTTCTATGAGAGGAATCTCGTCCGTAGATGCTGTTGAAGTCCAAAGTAGCACCGATTTGTAAGCATGGTTCTTCGTACTTCCAAATTAAATTCATTGTTATTTGTAATAAGTAAGCCAAGATATGTGAAATCCTGGACGCCCTTAAGCTGCACTCCTCGACTCGCAGGGGTCCAAAGATTCGTCCTTGGCATATGGGAATGTATTTTGTCTCGGTTTTACTGATCCTCAGTCCCATTTCCATTGGTGCTCTCAATATTTGCTGGCATACATCCTCGAGAGCCGTCCGAGATCTGGCCACAATGTGTTTCATTTTTCATTCCTTTCAATTCCTTTGACTTAAAAAGATGATGTTCATAGGTACAACATCAGGTGAATGTGGTGGATGTTGCAGAACTTCAAAAACTAGCTCTCTTATTTTGTCTGGCGTAAATTTGCTGCATGTAGACTTTCAATACCATTCTGGAGAATTAATCTCTGGACATTTTTTCCTAAAACTGTTAGTTTTTTAAGCAGTACGTCATTTAATCTTACTAATTGGGCACGATACACTTCTGCTTTAATAGTCTGACAGGATTTTAGTAATTCATAGTGAATTATTCCCAAAACATCCCACCAATACAAAAGAGTACCTTTTTCAGCCAATGATAAGCTTAGGGGTAGACACGGGTTTCGATAAAAGTCATTGTTTTTTTCTCCTTGGATTGGTGTAGAGGATTCAGTTTTAATCCTCAGGAACAATCCTGGAAATTGGATCGGTTTCATATTTGGACATAAAGGTGTTTATCCGTTGTTCAAAGATTGCTGGAGTAAGTTAATGTGGTAGCCAAATTCTATCTTTTTTCTGTGCCTTTTAAAATTATCTTTCACTGTTGACCATAGAGAACTGAGGTCTTGTAACCATTTTTTGATTGTTTTACACAGATCAGACTAATGAGTTTAAAGTGTCATCGTCGATTTAACGAGGTCTCCCTGATTTTGGCTTGTCCTTCGAGTAGTTTGCTTCATTTGTTTTTAATTCTTCGTTAAATAAAAACACTGCAAATGTGTCTCTTCAATCTATGGCTGTTGTATTTTTTACTGTGGGCCAAAAAAATTAAAAATCGTCAAAACAAACATTATTTTTCGTTTTACCTAATATATGAGTTTCATGAAAATGGTGACGGAATGAAACGATAGTCGCTGAACGTTTTAAAATTAGCTGTACTTATTTGTATTTTATCGAGTAGTTTAATTATTAAAATATATGACAGTACACTGCCATCCAGAGATTTTGGGCTCAATCCTGCCTTGTACTCGTACTATTTTTAATCCACGAATAGTTGTCAACGGATTATCCTTGGCTAAATTAGAATATACGATATATCTTATTTTAATCATATGATTTTTATATTAAATATCTTAAATATCACAACATATTATAAATATATAGCACTTTCTTTAATAATAAACGGCCAAAATTTATAATATCAATAATATCTACGCACTGTGAATGTTTGATAAATCTCGACCGAGATTAATGTGTAGTTCACAGTGGATTCGTAGAAAAATAAAAATGTACGTACAAATTTGCATGCCAATAACCCCCGTATATTGGGGGCAAATATATGTGTATTAAAATTAGTAATAATCTACATATATTTAATATTATATATTAAATTTGCGTGCTATACAATATACGATACAGTTTTTATATGAAATTTTTTAATTTAATTATTTTTAGTATTTATTCTTTGAATAATTGAGAGAGTATAGCCTGTCGATTTGACGTAACGATTTGTTGGGTGACAACAGTAATAAATGCACAATTGCATTGCATCTGTTATGTGCCGTGTTGTATGTTGTCGAATTAAAGAATGAATAATATGTTATGTTTGATTTCAATGTGTATTAATATACAGTATGCCTGGTTATATATTGATTTGCACGAGTAATATCCTAATATACCTATTATCGTACTCCATCATTTGTAACCAATGATGAAATAATTATTAAAGATTAAATGCATTTATTTAGCTATGACCATGGCATAGTGTTAATATCTCAACTATCATCAATATATCACAAGGCATTTCTGCCATATTTTTTTTAAATTATTGTGTTTTTCGTTTTATATAAATGTCCATGTACATAAAAACGTATTAATTTATATATATATGAATAATTTGTTTATTAATCTATTTTAATTATTTAAATTTGGTGATATTATTGTGAAGTGAGTCTTATAAATTATATTGCAGTTCTGCAAATGAACAATATACGGATTTGCTTATGTTATGAAGTTGTGTATATTTAAATTATAATTTAAAAATGTGAATTAGAGACTGGTGTTTATTTTATGATTTCCTTCTTTAATAAAAAAAATATCAATACTCAGTTTTTTTAAATTTAATTTTCTAATTCCATCATTCTTGTTATTAACTCTAACTGCTATGGTTACATCGGTGTTACAACTGTTGATTCATAGCAAATGCTAAGTTATTTGGATAGGAATGTGTTTCATGGGAACATCTAGAATCCATAAATCCAAATTTATTCAATGGTTAAAGGGATAAGTTAAACTTCTCGGTTTTAAATGTTGCATACAAAACACTTCTTCATTTTATCTGGTCTGCCAAAATTCCTCAGTACGGCTGACTGTCCTGCATCCTTGACGTGTGACCAGCCCGCTGGAGTCTGCCCATTCTGACGACAGCTATGACCCGTACATCCTTGTATAGTCGCTATAGCTCCTAGTTGCTTCGAATACGCTATTTGCCGTCGTCGAATATGGCTCCAAATATTTGTCTCAGAATTCTCTTCTTCAGGATATCCAGTTGTCGCTCATCTTGTTTTGTCAAACCTCAACATTAAGATCTGTATTTTAGGACAGGCCTGATGAGGGTCATGTAGAGCTTGACTTTAGTCTCAACCGTATATGGTTTTGAAGTCCAAAGTAGCACCGCAGTCTGCCAGTATGGTTCTTCTTCGTACTCCAAATTGGTTTCATTGTAGTTTGTAATAAGTGAGCCAAGAAATATGAATTCCTGGACGGCCTCAAAGCTGTACTATTCTTTTGTACCCAATATGAAGCTGTGTCAGACCGGTCCGACACAGTTCCATCCCTTGCCATCCACCTACACCGCATATACCAGCTTAGGGCTGGTTCAATCGACGAAACAAACGGAGTTTTTTCTTCAAACGCGATATTTAAAGATAATGCTACCTTTTTTGATGAAAGAGAGGAAGGAGAGGAAAAGGGCACAGATCATTAGGGCCTTCCAACTGAGACCCTCAGAGGGAAATGTCGCGATCGGACAAAGACAGCGAGTTGCATGAAATTGCGTAAGGACAGGACCACAGAACGGATCACTAATACTGACAGACGCACACCAGCAATGTGGAGATGCTGCAAGGTTAAACTCTTTAAGTTTAGCCTTTAAATTACCGTGGCCAGTCAGGAATTGACTGACCCAGAAGTCTGGGAAGAACCAGCTACAATTAAGCCTGGCTATATCGCGAAAGTAGAGATAGGTTGTCCACCCTTTGGGGGAGGAATCCTACCTCTCGTTCCACTGATCAAGAGCCGATTCGCAGATGCTTGATTTTAAAGTTGCCATGACCACCGACAAGTAAATTGTAGTGGGTAGTTGACTACAGTGCCACTGTTTTTTTTCAAGCAAAAACTGACGGCCCTCAGCTGGATTTGAAGGTGGAGCGAAAGGACCAGCAATAATTAAGAGTGATGCCGTTGAAGAAGTGTGATAAGCGCAAGTGAGATTAAGGGGTGCTGCCCCGATAAAAGGATTCTAATAATTCTCTAGTACTCTTCGACTCAAGAACAAAACAAATTTGTTTGATTTATTCTTAATTTGGCCATAAGATTATTTTTTGCGTCCAGTAATTATGTCACAAATCGAATTAGGCAACGTAACGTGCATTAATTAAATAAATAACGACAAAATATGTAGTTTTATAACTTTATAATTAAAAAATTATATAAACAAAGATATACGCTTAATATAGCTCATTATAATGAACAGCATTTTATATATGCAATATGATTTCACCGGCTACATATTTAATATACATATAAAAAAAAAAATTAATTCATTTGAATTGTTTTTGTTGTTCTAATAACTTTTCTAGCGGTGATTGACTCGAATCGGGCCACAGTGACTGAAAAAAAAGATTATTTTAATAATTATATTCATGATATATTACAGAACCTAAATATGGTACCTGTTGAGCATTAATATCACTGTTAGTGTTTTTCCATGGTGATTCAGGTCCGTCATACGGAGAAAAAATATTAGTATTAGGCGTCATGGGTGCATTGACATCTTTCTATAGTTGGATTCAATTATGAAATTAATTTATTAAGGTATTGTATTGAATATTAAAATGTTTAATTACCGCGGCGTTGAAATTGGTGTTTGAAGACGCTCCCTTATTTAAGCCGGATTGCTTCGGAATAAATTCAGGTATTTCAGCGTTGAATTTATACAATTTATCCGCACGATTATCATCGTGTAAATCTTTCATGAATGGAGAAGAATCTGTTTTCAATGGATCCGCATTGGACATACCGTATTGATTACGATAATTATTATCGGCGGACATCTCGCTTCCGATCGGATTTTTTAGATTGGGCTTGCCCATTAAATTTTTCGGTGCATTCGAATACAATTCCGGATTGTAACTGTTTTGATTCGGTCCGAAAGCGTACGGATTATACGGCCCGATGTTTCGTTCGCCCGAGAATATGTTTGGTGGATACATGGAATTTTGATTCGGTTGCGGCATATTGTACATTCGGGGATTCTGTGGATGCTGATTTGGATTCGGGGGATAAATCGGAAAGTCTGGTTTCGGCGCGTTATAACTCGAGTTGATGTTGTCATGTCTCCACCATCCGGTCGTATTCGGTACGTTCATATCGGACATGTAGTTCCTGTCGTTCTGCATATTACCAAAGTTTGAATTATTCTGTACCCTGTCTCTATAATCCATTGGATTGTTTTTGATTAAATTTGCAAATCTCGGCGGCATGTTATTGATCTTGTTCATTGCATTAGGATCTTTATGCATGTTATCGCACGACTGCCAATAGTTGTACATATTTGGCTCATCGTATTGCATGTTTGGATAATAATTATGTTTTTGAATATGGTCGGGACCCGGTTGGTGAAGACCTTTTTGTCTCTGCATGGTCACGGAGCGTACATCGATTTCTTTCGGATTTACCACGGGCAGCGTGATGCTGCCGCTATCGACCTTCTGAGGGAAATACGAATAGCAACCCTGATTGTTTTGGCCAATGTTCAGATTTTGAGTATTCATATCGGGTTTCCACGGATTTCCTGAAGGCATGTTAGATAGTTTATCAGCCTGAGGGTGTTGATTGAATAAGCCCCATCCCGCGTTCCATGTCGTTTGTGGAGTAAATTTTTTGTTATACGACTCACGCCTTTCGACTTTGGATAATTGTTCTGGAACAATATTCTTTACATCGGGCGTTGGCTTTTGCTTTTCAATTTTGATGGGGGTAACGTCGATCGGTTTTGAATCGGTCGGGTTTTCTGGTTCGGTGATTTTTTTATCAATCTCTGGTTTAACGTTCTCGGTATTCGATGCAGGGATTGTGTTAACTAAATGCGGATATCCGGCTGATTTATCTTTTAATGATAATATCCCACCAGTTTTTCTATTCATGGGAATAGAGTTCAGCGATTTCATGACTTTAGGTTGAATTATTTTTTTTACTTCCAAATTACTCTTAGTTTCCAAAGGTGGAATAGTAAATTGTTCCGTAATTGAATCAGGAGTAGTCGCAGGTGTTAAAAATTTTACCTAATATAAACAGAATAGTTAATTATATGTACATATTACAATGACAACCCTCCTATAGCGTTTCCAGCTATAGAGTGGGAATCCCTCCTATAGTGCTCCCTTCTAGAGCGCCGTTTCCTATAATGGTTTTTACAATTTTCAAGATCAATGCCCTTCAGTAGACAACAATATAGAATAAGGTCATTTAAAATATGTGAATGAAAAACCTTTGATGCATTGATTTCGTTAAGTTTACAAAATACAATTGAAAAAACCTAATTCCAAATTTTGTGCGAGTAAAGGCAACCCTACTATATCGGCATTATAGGAAGGTTGACTGTATAAAAAGAAACTACACTAGTAGAAGAATAGTGATCCCATCCTTATGGTGTTATCAGTGGCGAATTTAGCACTAAAGAGGCCCCAGGGGCAATTCAATTTTAAGGCCCCCTAAAAATATTTTCACTATAACCTACACCTTAAAATACTACACTAGAAATCCAGTTCTGCCAACCTCAAGAAAAATCTAATTCCGCCCATCTTAGGAGAAATCTAATTCCGCCCATCTTAGGAGAAATCTAATCCTGCCAACTTCAGGAGAAATCCAGTTCTCCCAATCTTAGGATATATCCAGTTCACCAAACCTTAGGATAAATCCAATCCTGTAAACCTCAGGGGAGAACTAGTTTTGCCAACCTCAAGAGAAATCCAGCTCTGCCAACTTTTAGGAATGCGTTTTGTAGAGCAGGGACACTTACATCTATCTCTATCCTGAGACATTGTGATGTGATATTTTTTTTTAAATAAATTCTACCACAAATTTAACCATGACTGGTTATCATCGTTTCACATGATGAAAAGCCAAATGCTAAAAAATAAGAAATTGGGATAAAATACGATATTCTCCTGATCTATCTTCAACTGATTATCAAAAAAATCAGAGCTCTCCAGTACCATTTAAAAGGTATAACAGTAAAAAATATATTTCTTGCAAACAAAACCTTCAGAATTTTTTAAAAAAGTCTTGAAAATTTAACCTAGAGGTGCGATTTATTTATTATATTTTTAAAAACTAATAACTCGTTATAAAGTAAATAATCTCTATATATTAACAAAAAAAAAGTCAGTTCTAATTCGGTGATACTAAACAAGAATTTTACAACTAAAATCGTTAGAGATCAGTTTTTATAAAAGAAGTTGAAATTAAAAAAACCTAACCCCTAAATTGAGTGCCTAGTCTTCTATAGGGCGGGTTTCTACAACGTGGTCGCTATAGGAGGGTTGACTGTATATAAATTACTTACCTGTTTGACAGATTCTTCTTGTTTTCTCATTATAGCTTGCATAGCGACATTGGTTCGCACTTTTTTGAAATTTTTCTTTTCCAACGATTGATCAATAAACATCGACGTATCTAATAAAGAGCTGATATCTGTGCATATTGCTCCGTCTTGAGATACAGTCGAAGAACTGCTACCCGTATCCTAAAATATGTATTGAATTAATTCAATAATAAAGATTTATCGATGCATTTTATAATTTACGTACTTGAATATCACTGATATCGTTAGGATTCTCGTTAGATAATTTGAATGGTTCTGGAGATATAACGTCGATTCTATTTGATCTGGACAATATTTTCTCGCCGCGTGCTTTCTCCAATGATCCCTGAGGTTTTAATATACCGGCACGTTTCTCACGGACTGAAATGAATACATATTGACGTGATTTATTAACGTAATATGATTCTAAATAGTATATATCGCGTACCCTTTTCTTTAAAATCTGCTTCCGAAATGACGATCGGAGGAGCAAGACTCTTTTCTGCCGAACTTGATGTTATTTTAATCGAAGAGCTTTCTATTTTATTATCAGCATCACTCAGATCTCCAGAATCTATAATACGAAAATAATATTTTCATTAAAAATGGCTATGAATTTATATTTGAGACACGGACACGATATGGACATTGTTGCTAGATCTCGGACGGCTCTCATGGATGCAAGTCAGGGAATAATAAGGGAGGCAATTGGCATGGGACAAAGGATCAACGAGACAAAATACATGCCTATATGCCAAGGACGAATCATTAACACCTGAGAGTCGAAGAGTACAGCTTTGAGGCCGTCTAGGAATTCACATATCTCGGCTCACTTATTACAAATAACAATGAAACCAATTTGGAAGTACGAAGAACCATACTGGCAAACCGGTGCTACTTTGGACAGCGACTATACAAGGATATACTGGTCACAGCTGTCGTCAGAGTGGTGAGACTTCGGTGGGACAGTCACGTGACAAAGGAAGTAGGACAGTCAGCCGTCGAAAAGGATTATGGTTAACAAGCCTTCCGGTTCCAGGAGGAAAGGAAGACAAAGGCTGAGGTGATTGGACTGTGTACAGAATGACATTGCATCATTAAAACTTGCCGGAAGATAGAGCGATATAGCGGCAGACCGAATAAAATGGACAAGGGTGTTGTATGAGGCCAGGCCTCTACAATAGGACTGTTGCGCCTATGATGATGATGTATTTATATTAAAATATATGATGATCTACCTTGCGAGTGTGAATCTGCATTTTTCTGCAAATAACTTTCAGATAATCTCTTCTCTCTCAAAATCGATAGCTCTTGAATTGTTTTCATTATATCAGGATTTGATTCAATTGAATTCTGCGCCGTCGAAGATATTGTAAAACCGGTTATCGGATCGTTACTGTAATTATTAATAAATCAATTGTTAATCTATATAAAATAGCATGTATGAGTTTTGATCAAATACTGCATTGTACGATAGAATGTAGAAAAAAACATAAAATTAAACATGAATTAAATAAAAATAAATAACATACACCACAGTGAAGTATTCCAATCCCATCTCTTTTTGATACGTCGACAACCATTTGCCGAGTAATGTCAATCGGTAAGCTCTTAAACAATTAAAAAAATGAGAATCCATTTTGACTTCTTTAAAGTCGTTATTCGGCTTTTTTTCCCAAAATTTGTTCCTCTCTTCGAAACTGGTTTGCAACGTTTCTGCCATTTTTGTATTAATTTCTTCGGGTGTAAGTTCAGACACGCCATTATTGACATTACTACAAATATGTCGAGATCTACACTGGCTAAATTTTAGGTCTGAAAAAGCGGCATCGATCGGTAAAAAGCCTTGAAGCTCTTCGTCTTCGGCAAGTGGTACAGTATTATCTGAAATGAAATACATATCGGGTTAATTTTTTTATAATAAATTAAAATAAAATGTCATTATAACGTACGCCGCTCTCCTGAAAATGATTTGATTGAATCTTGAAGATTAATCAATAATGTACTGAATCCTGGCCATATTTGGGGTCGTGATACAAACGATGGATGCTGCAAAATTTCTGGATTTAAACGTATCCATTCCAATAATATTTTGACTGCAAAAATAAATTAATTTATATAATATTCTAGCATATTAATCATGATTTACAATATCTTACTTGCTGATAAAGCGGGATATGATATAGTCTCTTCGGGAGCTCGAGTATGAGCAGGCAACACCAGAGCCGTAAGAGAACCCGTTATCAATTCCATTATTAGTGTTACTACCTTTTCTTCATCATCGGTCAATTCGCTGAAATTTATTTTTCCATCCTCGGTAATAGAGTAAAGCGCATATAGATCAATACAGCACATCTATCGATACGATTTGCATTAATATTTATTTTGAATATTCATATTTAAAGTTTATAATACCTTTAAAAGTGTATCTGAATCGAATTCATCAGTCGCTACCAGGGCAATTAATGTTGAATTAAGTTCAGCGACACATTGTTTGATATTGTCCAAGTTTGTCGGCGACTGAATTTGATGATGTAGTGCTATGTAATTATTTATATAGAACTTGGTATTCAATCTTGCCTCATTGCTCAGTTTAAGTATATCGATTTCAGATGAATTTTTTCCATCACTGAATTTATCTTTTTTTAAAATGCTGCGATTACGAGAACGGTTATTAAAAAACATACAATTAAAATTAAATAAAATGTATGACAAATATGTCGTTTTTTGACATTGTCCTATACAATTGTCGATCTTTTTATATTTATTTCTTTTGCTGTCGGTTGGTGGACAGTGGTAGTGAAAGTGGAAATACATATATTTTTCATCCAAATCAAAATATTTTTTATGCAAATTGCGTAATAAAAATACTTGAAAGATGGAAGAAAGTTGTAAATATCACTCCAGCATATATAATTAATAATTGATTTAGTTTTGTATATTTTTTTTAATTGACTTTTTATGTAAAAATATGTCATTTTCGTTGGATACCCTTTAATATGTAATTTAGCGAACCTTATTTCGGAACCGGCTGCTAAGGTGCGAGTTAAATTATTTGCTGCAGGAGGAAAAGGCCCACCGACGGCTAGACCACGCGCATGATAGTAAGCGGCGCCTAATCGATCGCCACGAGCAGCTCTCAACAAGCCTAATTGATTATATGGTTGTCCATTACGTGGAGATACATTTAAGGCTTGCCTAAAATGTAAAAAATTGCACATTAGGATAAACGATTTATTAAATTTGATTTAAAATATAAAATTCAGACCTATAAAATGAATCTGCATTGTGAGGCTGTCTACTGTAACGAGCTAGATCTCCCAAATGAACAAGACAATGTTGGCAAATATACCAACATGAAGACAGTTGTGGTTGACGGATATTATTAGGTACGTTCACATCATCTACTATATACGAAAGATGGTACCTATATAAAAAAAGTCATCAATTTCCATTCAATTATAATTAAATTTTTCAGATTAAACTAAATTTATATTAATAACTTACCTGAATGGAAGTTCTAATTGAAATGATTTGCATATTTGATGGAGCAAGCTGATATAAAAACCCGTGGCAGATTGTAAAACCCACGATAGTAAAATTTGACTCTCAGATCGGCGCGGATTCTGAAAACAGATCATTATTTATCATGTATAAAATTATATATATATGAATCTGAATTTTACCTTTACCTTTTTATCTTTTGTATTATTTTGAAGGAATTCGATTTGATTTTTAAAACCGAAATTCCACAAGTCCTGTTCTACTTTCTTGTCTAAAGCATAATCCAAATCGAGTAGTAAAATATTTTGATAAGCCTACGTATAAAATATTTTTTTATATAATAGTAATATTATTAACCAAAAAATAATGATAATTAAAATGACTACCTTTTGTAGCTGAGCTAAATGTAACGTTTTTAATGGCGTATTCGTTACTTCTTCAATGATTTTTTGTTTAGTTTCTTCAGCATTTCTACAAATATTACAATATGCATATTTAGTAATATAAATACAATCAAATGTTTACATATACGAGGTAATTACCTAAAGGCTTGTGCCACTGCATTAAGAACCATCTTAAAGTAATCGTTGAAGCTGAAAATCAAATAAATTATGATTTATTTTAAGGAAAGCGTAATAACATAGCTGAATTATAGGTGTACATATTTTTCAAATATAATGAGTAAAAATAAACTGTTTATAATTTTATGCTTTGATGTGACAATTGAGCAATAGGCTAACAATGTCGCTTATCTACTAATTATATCCTACTACTAATATGAAATCAATCTTAAAATATGCACAATTCTAACCTAAAAAAGTACTGTGGTGGTCACGTAGTCAATAATATTTAGATAATAATTAAATAAAAATATACCTCTTAAGAAATGTTTAATTAAACACCACAGTATGTTGATAACGATCATATACACTCACATCCACATAGCTAAAATATATCCATATTAGAATTCTTGTGAATGCAATGGTAACCATCAAAAGTATACATGAACACATATCATATGTGTTTTGTAATTACATATATATTTTATTGAATGTTTTTGTAATAAACAAAATATTTTATTGTAAAACGTGATTTGGATTTATATGCATTATAAAATAAAGGAGAAATTCTCAAAATAATTACCTCACGTGGAGTATTTAATGCTTATTCTTTAGAATTACATTGTTTATAGCGCAATTTGTATGAAAAAAACTCATGGTAGATTGTCAATGACACATGATTGTGACAACCTAAGAATCAAGTGTTGCCATGCTTAAAATAAATTATGTATCGTTGGCCCGAAATAATATAATGTTCGACCATGATCAAAATATATAATACATATAGTAAATGCAGTTAAACCCCCACTAACACTAAAATCGGGACTGTGTAAGTTGGAGTAGTGTTATTGGGGGTAACACCTGGCACGTGTCGAATACACAGACGCTAGCCAATGTTTGACTTTGTGCACCGCACAGACGGCTGTGTGTGTGCAGCCGAACCCGTGTCAAATGAATAGTCGACCGCCGGCGTGAATGCGACCGTATAAGTTGGGGTTTGGCGGCGAATATTCCAACTCAGCGTGTAATTCGGGACAGTGTAATTGGGGGGTCCACTGTATATTTTATAAGCAGTATCATGACTTTGTAGGTTACATACTCACAGTTTGATATTGTAAGTTAACCGCGACCGAGCTAATTTACCTACCCGGATAGGTTAACTAACCTACCGGCGAAAATTAATGTCTGGGAATTCTTTATGTCATTGGCTAGAGAAAAATGTGAGTATGAGAGATTCATTGCCCCCATATTTTTAAAATCTTTATCGAACTTTTATGTGGCTGAATGGTGCCATGGAATTTTTGTCATGTCATTTACCCGTCGTGAAATAGTAAAAAATAAAAATATATAAAACATGACGAGTATATTTAAAGTTTATTTAAATGATCGTATAATTAAAATATCCAAATTTAACAACATTATTTATTATTCTATTTTAATACAATTAGAAATAGAGAAATGTGTAATTTAAAATTGAGAAGTGATTTATTACCAAATTGATATATCTCTTTAGTGACGTGAAAACATTAAATATATTTGAATATATGCATAGCTATTTTATTTATCTATGGATTCCATGCAATTTTTGGATCAACATTAATGCGAGATACTGTTGGTTTAGATTTTTCAACAGCAGGTTTAAACGTATTTCCGATCGTTATAGTATTTTTCTTAAAATTATCTTTGGATTTTATCTTTTTCAACATATCAGTTTTGATTGTTCCAAACTTCGCTTTTAATCTCGGCGAATCAATCGCAACATTGATCTTTTTCTCCTTTCTTTTATAATAAATTATTTCCCAAACCAGCGTAATCATTGCTAATGCCAATCCAAAGAGTGTGGCTATAAATACTCCACCTGAAACAATTAGAACAATCGTGTAGTATATAAAAAATAAATATGACTATGAAAGATTTACCTAAACTCTCTAAAGTAATTCCTTCGGATTCGTCTGAATCCGCGCAGACGCCTTTTACTGAGCTGTTCCAATATTTGGCTGTAAGACCTTCGAAAAATCTATCTTTCTGCAGTTCTAAAATTACTTTCGATAGGTTCTCTTGAAATCTTGATCCTTGTTGCACTGCGATGGCGTACGGACGTTCGCCGAATACTTCTCCAACTTCAGTTATATTACAATTTTTGCTCACCTCATATCTAATCATATTATATATTAAAAATCATATTTTATCATAATGTATTTACATTTATTAGTAATACATACTTAATCTCAGATGAATCATGAATTAGCGCAAAATCTGCATTAATATTTTCGTTTACTTTATCAAATCCTTCTTTAGCTGTAGTCACAGGGTTAGAAGAGTTTATGGCGAGAAGAATGTGACCATATTGTTCCTTGATTGGATAATCCCACACTTGATAAATAGTTTGATCTGAAGAACTGTTTAAAGTGATTTCTTTCCAAACTCTGAAATCCATTTAATACATGTGTATAACTCTATGTCAATTAATAATAATAATTTTGTATCGAGTCTACCTATATAATGTGTCTTCAGCATGCTTCATATTAATGAAATAAGTATGTGCCATGTTACCTTCTACCACTGTATAATTAATACGAGATTGTCTTGCCAATTGTTCTAAAGATGATACTGGTGTCTAATTAAAAAAGATGATTAATTATATTATAATCTGGAAGCTTTTACAATTAATTATATTATAATTAATCACCTGCATTCTTTCAACAGTTAGAAAAGCAGCTAAATTGGCTGTAAATGTAGCTAACATCAGAACCACAAATAGCCAATATGCAGCAACTAATGTACGTCCTGATAGTGCTTTAGGAGCTTCACCACCACCCTGGGGGGTAAATGATGTCAATGCAAACCAAAATGATTCCTTCAATGTAAAATCTCTAAAAAAACAGATGGAATCGATGACATTTTGAAGTTAACATGAATAATCAAACATATGAATACCTGCATGGATAAGGGTAAGCTGTTTTATTATTTCTTGCACTATATGGTGAGTATTTATCCAACACAGATAGAAGTATTGCAGTCAGGGTAAGTGCTGCTACAATGCTCAACCATACTTCAACCCTTAACACCGTCATAAATTTAAATAGAGATGTCTTACGTACCGGTTTACGCATTACTAAAATAATTATAAATTTTAATTATGTAAATAAAAAAAAATGGAAAGAATTTTTTACCGATGGATATTCCAGTCTGTTCAAAATAAGGCGCTACAAAATCGACGACCTCTTCTCTCTCCGATGTCATTATCGTAGCAGCTACTGCCATATCTGTGTCCTGCATATAATTGAATTAATATAATTATGAAGTATACATTCATTGTGACTACTTCAGCTCTAGCTTACTCCTCTGACTAAATCACCAATGATACCAGTCCAAGAACCATCTGCTTGTTTTTTACCGAAACGTCCCTGTGCTGGTGTTACTATTTCGTAATCAAAATCCATTACCTAAAATAAAACATACACAGAGAATTAATTAATAAAAATGATCAGGGTGAGAGAGTGAAATTTACCAAAGTTTAAACAGTTAGAAATTTTCAAGTTCTGTATTATGAACAAGTATTACTAAAAACAATAAGCAGGAGAAGAAATGTTAAAAAATATAAATTCTTTAAAATTTCTTGAAAACGAAAAACTTTTGATCAAAACTCTGAAACTCTTCATTACCTTTATACTATTAAATTTCCCATGCCAATATTTTTGCATAATTTTTATGTAATATAATAATGTATAATCGCCATTTCGTTGATCTTTTATATGAAATTTTAAAATTTTAAAATTTCATATAATTATGTTTTTATGCGTGATTGGCGACCTGGGTTATTCGGTAATGCCAATCACGCATTGTTTTTATGATAAATAAATAATAAAAAAAATAAATACCTCAGCCATTTTTTCAATTATATCAATACAGTATCCTTCATAAACAGGTTGTCCTTTACTATTCGTTACTGGATATCCAGTAACGGGATCAATTTTTGCATATGTCCAAGGAATTGACTAAAATTTTTTTAAATTATTATTTTATATAATGTTTTGGTCGAATAAAATCCTGTTTAATTAATTTTTATACGTTCATCGCGATTTTAGATTCATTTGTTTTCAATCGAATGATTTAAATTTTTAGGTTAATAGACGCCATTTTAAATTTATCATTCCGTTTGCACGGTTTTATAATAAATCGTGTTTATGTTGAACTTACTGGAGTTGTTCCTATTCTGTAAAATGTACGTATACTCTGCAACTTATTTCCTTGCAACATATGAAACGGTTCGTTTGCTAACCATTTTGCTACATCTTTGATTGAACTCTTATTACCTATTTGCACAGTATACAAACTCTTTAGATATATTCTACTCCTGAAATAAATATGAATAAATTCGTAATAATGAAATGTTTGATAATTAATCATTAAAATATACTTGACGTTATCCCATGATAGGATTGATGTATTCGTTGCCATGGTTTTTTCAAGCAGTTCAGTTAATTTTTCTTTATTTGTGCTATTGACGCTTATTTGTACGTCGTCGCAATTCACTTTCATGGGATCAATTGGCTGATCATCGGCTAATTCCAGCAACGTATTTAATAATAATTCGACGATTTTACTGACAACAGCAAATGGCATCTGGAAAATTGTAGAAACATATATTATATACTATCGAAGATGTATACGACAAGAGGTATACGATTTACTTGAAAATCTTTTTCGACAATACAGCTCTCGTCTAAATCTTGCAGACGACAACCCGTCGGTCGGGCAATGCTCAACAACGTTGTCGACGGTTCTAACACTGACGTATCAAATCCCATATAGTTAAAATCAGTGAATGCCAAAACCCATCTATCTGACAAATCTACCAAATCCACTCTCTTCGCCTGTAAATGTATTTTTATTTTTATAATGTTTGATTATAATAATGTAAAAATCACCCATTACCAGTTTATAAACATCTTGAACAAAATATGAATCGCCAATCACCACAAAATTTCCAGGAATCGGTCTCATATTTTTAATGTTGCCTGCTTGTTCTTCTGTTAATCCATTTATTACCATTATCCTAAGAACGCTAGTACCCAACATGTTATAGAGAAGCTGATCTATGTCTGCATAATATGAATAGATGAGTTATAAATTGCATTTTAATTAATGATCGTCTTATGTACCTTTTTCAGATTGGAATATTAACACGGCATCGGTAGCATTTCTTGCAGCTAAAAGCTCCAGAAGAGCATCTAATACCATGATGGCATGTCCTGATTGCGATTTGATATGAGGTATAGCCCACTGATCAGTCATTTGCTTTGCCAATTCCCATTCTGACCAAGTAAAATCGAGCAATAGAGATATACCGCGAGATGACGAGGCACATACTACAAATTTGCAGATATTTAATTATGATAGAGACAGCAAAATGAAAGAATCAAGTAAATATACATTTTTTATAACTCTCTTCTTCATTGGTTCGATTGAGTATAACTAAATCGTCGGATATGACCATGTTTCTTATTTTGGTTTCCATATCCCTCAATGCATCGCCAAACCATCCGGATGCTTCCGGCTGATCGCTCTCTGCTAGCAAAACTATTGAAATACGCAAAAATGTATCGTTATATATTTATTATTTAATATATATTTAATGCTCACCGATTCTTATGTTTGTCTTTGCATCGATCGAATACAATATTAGTAAGGTTTGGAATAATAAAATTAACTTCATCCTGGTTTTAGAGAATCTTATACTTAGATTTCGACCTGATTCAGACGTTGCATTATCCGATATGTGAAAAAATATACGTGAAAAAATTCAACGACGATTCAATCCATTGGCGTATCAAAGAATATTATATATAATGGTTGAAAAGAAAAATCAATTTGAGGACTCACTCTGGTATCCGTGATATTATAATACAGTGAAACCTTCTATTGCGCACGCTGCTATAGAGCGATTTTCTATAACGTGTGCGGCAGTCGTTCTAATGACACTCCCTTGTAGAGCGTCATTTTCCACTTGAACTGCGGTAGATGTACTCTTTTGTGACTCGCCTATAGTAGTTGACTGTATATTTATTCATTATTATTATAAATAATTAAGGTTTTTTAATTTAATTTGATTTTTCGTTAAATTTTAAAAATATTATAGTAGCTTAACGAAAATTGTAATTTTTCGTAAATTTCCCAATCTTGCTTAAATTTTTCATGTTGCTTTTGAGAACGAACCTTATGAATAAGTTAATTTTTTCTAAAAATATGTCAAGAGTTCTCATTTTATTAAACTTCTATGAACTTTTTGGATTTTTAATTCATTTATAATTCATAGATTCATTTCTTTTTGGGGTTGATATTGGGAATTTTTATATTAATGACCAAAAATTCAAAATGTGAAATACATATAATTTAAATTATATAATGATTATATAAAATTTTATGGCCGAATAAAATATTGTTTTATTCAAATTTCATGTACATTCAACACAAGATGGCGGATTTTCGATTCATTTGTTTTCAATCGAATGATTTAAATTTTTAGGTTAGTCGACGCCATTTTGAATTTGTCGCTTGATATCAACGGTTGTATAATAAATCGTACAATAATCATGATGTTCTATTTTGTTTAAATTAGCGTATATTTTGTAACATGTGTAACGGTTCTTTGAAAATAACGCTCAAAATACGTATAAATGTCATTGTATTCGACTTTATTAAACTAATAACGGACGTTTTTATACATGACCGAATTAAGTGGCCTTGTTGACGATCATGCTATGGGTTGGTAAAATAAAATAAGTTTCCTTTATTCGTTTTGATCAAATTAATATAAAATTTTCGCAGCGTACGCCATTGCTTATCGCAATCAATTATTTATGAGATATATCGATGGCAGCGATTTAATGTGAAAGCCTAAACAGCTTGCATACTATTAGAATAAATAAATTACAAATTGACGGTTCGATACACATGTCAATTACATGATATGAAAGGATGCCCCATTTGATATTCAGAATCGTGTATTTTCATACTGGAAACACACATTTCATTAATTAATCATGGAATAATATAGTCTCAATTTTTTTAATTGATGTAAAATATGTATGGAATTTTTATGTGCAATATAAAACATGGAGATAAATCAATAAGCGTTTATAACTATTATACAAAAATTTATTTTATACAAATTTATACAAAATACAAACAAATATAAATGTATTATATATAATAATAATATGTCAGAAGTTATTTTAAACGTGTGCAATAACGTATATATTGTTTTAATCTACATATGATAAACATCTAATACAATCTTTAACGATAATACAAATTATATTACAATTGTTTAAATAGTGACTTGAACTAATTCATAGAAAAAAAAACATCATCATCATCGTCATCGTAGCAAAATATAAACATAGAATATATTTTATAGATAAGAACAAAAAAAATCTCAATAATTGTGCACAAACATTACTTAATCTACACTCAGTTCAATATACTCCACAATGCACAACAGTTCAATTCACGTCATTTTTTCTGCAGTTCATATTAAACTGTTTAATTCTTACAGGAACGGTCACCGGCGGTAGATACACCGGAGGTCTGGGAGGACTGACGGGTCGTTTCTTTTTTCGTTTCCTCCCAGAATATTTCACTTTAATAAAACCTGACTCTTCGACAACATTTTCATCATGTGTATCATTCGACACTGCAATAGGACTACTTTGGGTATTTGTCTTTGGCTCTTCGTCTATCGTATCTGCGTTGCTTTCGGGGCTCTTCCGGACGGCATTAATCTCCTCTTGCGGCAATAACTTTTCAATCATTGCTAACGCTCGATTATCTCCTTGATGATACCTTGTGAACACTCCAAATAATTTAAGCCATGAAAATTTTAGTTGTATTAGATAATTAACTAAATCATTACTCTAATTTCAAACCAAATTAATTTAAGGCGAAGCGAAATGTAATGTCATTTTTTTCGTTGCGTTACTATGAATTAGTTTATCATCGGCTGCCGTTGAGTTAACATCATTTTGAAGCTTTATGAGTATTCTTTCTGTTTTGACATTTTTTTTATTCCATTGTAAAAAAATATAACGGCCAGAGATTGAAGAGACGCAGCTGTGGTATTTTATGCCATTTTTAATTAATAAAGGAATGGAATTATATAAATCTACCCAGACCATCTGCGATATTTATGCAGACATCTTGAAACCTCGTCAGTGCTATAGATGGTTTTAAAGTTCAAAAATGGACGAAAGGACAGACCAAAATCAGGGAGACCATTTCGAATCGATGATGACACTTTAAACTCATTAGTGGGGCTCGATCCGCATAAAACAATTAAGGATTTATCTCAAGAACTTGGTTGTCTATAGTCAATAGTGATGGATAGTTTTAAAAGGCTGGTAAAAAATAGACAAGGATTTTGGGTGCCGCGGAAATTTTTTTCTATGATCTTAGAATGATGTATTATCATTTTTTTATCTTTACTGACGTAAACGATTCGGTTCTTGGAAGGATTGTTACTAGATATGAGAAGTGAGTCTTTTACACCAATCTGAAGAGGAAATAATATTGATTTTTTTGTAATCATTTACCTGTATCTACCCCTCGGCCACCATTGGGTGAAAAAAGTACCTTTTTGTATTTGGTGGGATTCTGTGAGAATAATTCACTCTCAATTACTAAAACCTAGTCGAGCTGTTATATCAGAGGTATTTGTGGATACAATTAAGGTTCATTTCTTGAGAATGTTAAAGGAAGATCACACGCAGCAAGAATTACGCAGGACAACATAAGAGAGCTAGATTTAGAAGTTCTGCGACATCCATCTTGTTTACCTGGCCTTTTTGAAATCAGGCACCTGTGCAGGGACGCGACGTCCATATGGCTAGATTGTGCGGCGCACACAGGCGTCGGAAGATTAAGGGGGGCCAAGATGGGAAAGTCTTTTTCGTAAAATGATCATCATTGATTAAAAAAGGGTTTTCCTGGGATTAGCAAGCTGTTTTTGATGGGATTAGCAAGACCCACAATAGTAATTACGCAGGAAAAAATAAAAGAACTAGATTTAGAAGATCTATAACATCGACCATATTAATCTGATGTTGCGCTTACGGACTATCACTTTTAAGTCGATAGAACATTGTTTGGAGATGTTAAAAAAGGTCTGAATTCATATGGGGTCGTATTTTAATAAAAAAAACTGAATTTTACGAAAGAGATTATTGTACAGTTTTTGTTTAAATGATTTATTTGTCGAAAAAAATGTCATATCTTTCCGCTTTGCCCAATATTGAAAATAAATTGATACATATCATATACGAATTATCATAATAATTATTTATTAAATATATATCATTTCGTGCATGTTATGCAAATATCGACAACATGCATTGATCCATTCTGCATATTGTCAGCAAATCAACGTTAAATATAAAATAAGCGATGCTGGATTAGATACAGACACAATGATAACACTCAGAGCAGAAACATATAATACATTCAAAAACATGTAATTTTAATGCAAATCTCAAAATATAATGCAGTGCCATATGTTTTTTTTAAATATATATTTAAATAAATAAAATGGGACTGATTACACTTTAGATAAATGTTAATTTTTCAATCAATGTAATAATATATAATGGAGAACACTGCACATTAAGATATATGTTTATATATATATAGTGAACCTTGCACAAAAGCGTTACATTTTTACGTTCAATTATTAATATTATATATATTTACAACATTACACGATAGTTTAATACCCCATTGCCTAAAATTATATGACAGATTGACTATACATACACATATAACATGTTTTTGAACAAGCCATGGATATGTATTGCGTTAGTACAACATGAAGAATTTTGTAAAATTTTCATTGCACAAAGTCCTGGAGTCCACACGTAATTCTTCAAGGGATAATACAAAGGGTAAATTATCAACTACTGGATTTCATCCAATTTACTTACAAGTATGGTCGATAAAAGAATATCTTCTTGCATTGAGTGGTGTATTTATATATATTTTGTAAGTGTTGGGGGTATTTATTAGCTTGATAGGTGTCGATGGTGATGGTTAGATAAATATCGTTGATGTGAAGTTGTCCTTACAGCTTCCACTTTTTCTGTTGTTGATACGGGCTGTTCGGCGACATGTGAGAAAAATAGGGAAGAGACATCGATGATTAGGAATTATTTATATTAGAATACCGATTTTTTAAATTTAATTAGCTAGAACAATATGTCAATCAAGAACAAACATCATGTAACAAATAATATGAAGAATTCGTGGGCTCTCAAAGACTAATTAGAACAATTCACTAAACTTATTTTAAATATTTATTTATTTCACCCACAGTTTCGTTTAATTATTAACAAAATATTACATTTATTCATTAATATATATTTTATTACATTTTTACAAGTAAGATAAATCGTTTTCGTATAAATTATCAGGCTTTGATGACCAAATCTATTTATATTTAACTAAAAATCAGATATTAGAATCCTGACAAAATATAAAAATCCAATTTTAATTATAATACATTATTAATGAAAATCTTATTACTGTTTAATTTTGACATATTAGTATTTCATTGATTGAAAAATTAAATTCAGCGATTGTATTAGTATTCATTTCATTAAGATTTTATTAAATTAATCACGTTTTAGCACTTCATTAAAATTTGACAACACTTTTAATGAGTGCTTTGCTTATTTTTAATAACATATTGTGAATTTTTATTAATCCAAATTAACCCAATCCTTTTTTTCGCGATTATTTCTTTAAAAACTCAGTAATTTTAGCATTAAACGTATGCTGAAAATCTTTGAATTCTCTAATT
>JAGXCT010036701.1:3790-88446 GCA_022495035.1 Philopotamus ludificatus | reverse complement strand
TCGTGTCCATACCGCAGGGACCCGAGCCGTCTTGGTATGCGGTTTTTTGTAAAGATGTAGATATATTTGATGTTAAATATCGCCATTTCGTTGATCTTTCGTATGAGATTTTATAACTTCATATGACGGACTAGCTAATGACGGTATTTTAATATATATTTTTTTTTTCTACTCTTTATTGTTATCCCTGTATATATATATACGTTATTTCAATATATTTTGTTGTTGTTGTTATTTTACATTAATACTTTTAAATTATGTTTGTTTTTATGCGTGATTGGTGACCTGAGTTATTCTGTAATCCCAATCACGCATTGATTTTATGATAAATAAATAAATTTGTATATAAAAATACAAATACATTTGTATTTTTCGGCACCGATTTGGTCAGTGCTGAATTATTACTTCTTCCATAAAAAGATTTCTACTGCGCATTAATTAGACCATATTATATGGAAAAATGGTAAATCTGCACTTAATGAATGCGATTCCATACCGATTCATGGCTAATTGAGATGCACCGGGAAGCACTCAATGCATCCATTCACGGCACGAACATTAATTAGCCAGATTGTGATGAACACGCCATATGCCTTCATCAATAGGGCATGATATGACCACACATGTCTTACTAATTGCAAATTTTATTTCAGTCAATGACGCCATGGGAAAAAATTTGCAAAAAACACAAAGTGACAGATAGTGACTTACGTATTTTTGCTGTGTAATTTAATACACAGCGTATTTTCAGCGAATAAAATATGGCCCACTTAGGAATTGAACGCCAAGAGTATCCGATCATTACTACCGCGATCGCGTTTTTCCTCTCGGGATACGGAAAATAATGAACAAAATAACGCTGAATAATTCAGACAGATTTTCAGTCGAAGCTAATTTCATTACATCCATCGTTCAGTATAATTAGAAAATGTAATTCTAAATATAAACGGCGAGTTGATTGAAAATAAACGCGGTTTTTGTTTCTAGGTGCCATTTACAATTTTATAATTTAAAAATAATCAGTTGTGGTTCAATATATATACTTCAAGAAATGTGTATGAAGCAGTTTATCAAACCAGAGACGATTTTTGCTCCACAATTTGTCAACGCCTCATTTTTTTTTTAATATAACATTAGTTTATAGTCAGATCCAAAACTATATTAAATGGTAGGCATCATAAATTATTCATGGCTTCGAAAATAATATATTTTCCATTTAAAAAGTGGAAGAGCGTAGCCAGACTGTATTTGATTACGACCACGGACGGAATAAATATATTTCAGTTACTTGATTCGTACGTACATAACAGTATTTTGGCAATATTTAGCCTCAAAAAAATCCTCCCTATTACCCATATATGATTCATAAGACACGCAACCCTCGTCATTGGCATGCTTATCCCCTCTATATTATGTACGAATGTATTATTTATGTAATTCGACTATTGCTCACGTACACGGTTGATTTAGTCAAAAAAATTGATGATAAAGCCGGATTAAACCGAATGATGAATGAGATTTTCAATATAAAAGGGATGAAAAGTATGTATCGCATTGCATACAGGTCTAAAATTACAGTTTGTCATCCTGCCATGAATCACATACAAGGAACTTCAGCAATTTGTGGACATCGGATTTAGCTGGTGACATCATAGGCGTCAAGTGATTCTTGAAATATTTTAATGCTGATATGGGGTTAAATTCAGCTCAATAAAACTGAAATTCAGCACTTATTCGTATCGTGAATCACCTTAAATATTTTTTATGAACAGAAATATCCTCATAGCTACGCTCATACATGATTAATATATCTAATTAAAACTATATATTATGGATTACAGCGATTCCATATGGACAATGTTTAAAAATATTTTAAATATCGATTTATATATCAAAACAACAATCAAAATATTATGATATTGCTGAATTTAACGCGTAATAATGACAATACAATTCATTGCAACATTTATAAAAAAATATATGCGCATATGTTAATTTAAAGTTCATGAAAAAAAAACACTTACGTTTCAATTAAAGTTATTCAATATTCTCGAAAATTCATTAATCGCATGCTAATTATTTCTAAGCAGTCGAGTGCGTTTCTTTGCCGTTTCTTCCGTTTTCCCCAATTTATTTCACTTTCACTGACTCGAAACAAACAACAAAAATATCAACAGACACCGTAGAGTTCGTCCAGATGTTTATTTGAGGCGATGCACAGTTATTTCTGGGGAAAAAATAAAACGAAAAACAAAGTTATTCGCCGCCGGCAGGAGAGGACAGCGGCCGATCAAATGAAATTCCTGATGCCATCAAAGTGGTGAGCGGTTTACATCAGAGACGAATAAAAATAACCACCATCGTCGCAGCGATATTTACTACTTCCAGTCAATTTAGTGCATTGCACGGGGGGGGGGATTCACTAAGACACTATTCACGTATGCTACCTACAATCCCAATGGACCGATGCAAACTGAATGCATGAAATTCAGACCGCGTTTATCACGAAATATTGGTAAATAAGTCTAGCGAACCTGTCGAAATACTAAATCCCTCTTATGTCGGCAGTGGTTCGTTTCTCAGTTAAATTAAATTGTATGCATAATATGGTGCATCCAAGATCAACAATGACGATGGTATTTTACTATTAATGGAATAAGAATAAACTAATTTCTATCTTTCTTTTTTAATTTTTAAAACATAATAGTAAATCAGTACTGAATGCCTGACATTATTATTACATTGCAATATAAAAATTAATCATGACGAATTAGTTATGCCTAAATTTAATATAATAGCATAAAATATAATTTATTTAAAAGAGAAATCTGTAAATAATTATTTAAAATGGCAATACTCATGAATGCATTCGTGTTTCTGGCAACACTTGTCGGTATTGTTGACAGCTGAGAACGTTCTGGGACGTTGTTGATTGTTTATCCAAAAGTTGTTTTAATACTTCGTCGCTATGTCGTACATGTTAGGACATCTCCACAACGGCTGGCAAGTGGACCAAGCCATCCTTTCTGAAGAAGATAGAGTCGTGGTAATGTGTTCGCATTTCTAACCTTTCACTTAAAATAAATCTGTATATTAATATTGTTGTTATTTCTGTTTCAGGTTATACGATTTGGACACGATTGGGATCCTACGTGTATGAAGATGGACGAAGTCTTGTATAGCATTGCGGAGAAAGTTAAAAACTTTGCCGTCATTTATCTCGTGGATATAACTGAAGTACCAGATTTTAATAAAATGTACGTATCGTTCAATTGTTTTGATTTTATCTTGCTCGCTACAAAGGATGGATGCACCATTCTGAGATTATCAGACTGCATCAAACGATTTTTAGTAATCCTGATTAATAAATTATTTCTTTTTTTATTTTATAATCTAAACTCATTTTCGTTCATTATTTTTTAGGTACGAATTGTACGATCCTTGCACGGTGATGTTTTTCTTTAGAAATAAGCACATCATGATTGATCTCGGAACTGGTAACAATAATAAAATTAATTGGACATTAGAAGACAAGCAAGAAATGATTGATATTGTGGAAACCGTTTATAGAGGCGCTAGAAAAGGTCGAGGTTTAGTTGTTTCTCCAAAGGATTATTCAACTAAATACAGATATTAAATTTCTTTGATGAAATTACTTAATTTAAATCTATATGTAAAAAATGACTTCAAATTAGTATTAAAAAAATACACAACTTATCGTAAATTAATCTAATAATGTACACGTCCGTCATGTGTTCTTAATTTAAAATATTATTTATATTAAATAATGGTATCAATAAAATATTTGTTTGAATTATATTAGTGTTTTATATTTTCTTTTTCAATTCAAATTCATCTGCTTATTTAATACAAAATAAGTAATAAAATTTTATAAATTATGGTAGAAAATATTTTTTTAATGCAAATAAAATAGTTTGGAAAGACAAAAACTGCACCAAAAAAAATATTTCCAAGCCCTGATAAATAATAATACTAAAACCAAAGCCCACGTTTTTATTGATACATCTATACGAGTTTTGATTAAAAAAATCCACTCTGAACTTCTGAAATGAAATTTTCTGTATGGTGCAAGTATTTTGATGATTCTGTCTTTATCTCCTCAGAAAAATAACGTCTTTTTCAAGTCTCAAGGGATCATATCCAGCTAATTCGAAGGCTAAATCATCATAATGGTGTTGTTCTTGGCCAAAAATTCTTTCCTGATATTCTATTTTTTTTCCATGAGCAAAAAATTACCAAGCACATAACCCTTTTCGACAACTAATTATAAAGTGAGCATCAAATATGACCACCAATGTCAAGATATGTCAATTTCGATTATAACACAATTAATAAAAACTGTATATTGGAGAAAATATTTTTTATTAGGATGCGGTGACGAATTGGTGTAAAAATAAATAAAATATAAATAAAAATATTCTATACCAAGAATTTATTTAAGTTAAATTCTCACAAGAAAATAAAATACTTCACATATAAAATACAAAAATATAACCTAATAACTGACATTTTTGGTTACGAATATAACTTATATTAAAATATAACACTCACAAAGTTTAAACTCGTAAAGGAATATAATTAATTGTAAATATGATAATTAAGTATATAAATATATATGACATAGGTATATATTTCAACATAAAAACTTATAATAATTAGATTGATACAAATGCATATTTACGTTTCAAATTAATCTTACGGAAATGTTTACGAATCTTACATCGTATGAGATTCTTAAAAATGTAGAGTAAGTTTACTTTTTAATAATTATCTATTTGCGCTATTCAAAGCTAGGAAGATTTTAATGATATTTTTTTTAATGAAAATGTGCACCAGATCTCACAATTATTTTTATAATTATATAACCTTAATAAAATGCAATACTTTATAAATAAATAGAGAGAATTTACATTTAGGTGGTGAATTATATAATGTATGCATGTCGAATAAATGCATCATACATCTTCACATTTGATTTATCATTAGTAGCAAATACAAAAAGGTAAAGATAGATAAAAAGTTATATGAAAAAGTGTATGAATTAATACGACGGAATGTAATTAAATATAAAAGAAGGGGATTTACGAGTGTAGTGATCCCCACGCGTAAATGTGAGCAATATTTTAGGGGATTTGTTTTTGTTGATGATCATGATGGTGTAATTTTAGTGCAAATGTACAAAAATTGGAATTTTACATTATACGGCTTTTACTACGTTACACATAAGCGTTTCTAAAATGAACATCTACGGACGATGTCACATTTTAATTTTACCGAAGACGAAAAGTCTAATCGTATTCCTAAAGCGACTCTTTATTACTAAATGGAATTACACATGCGGAAAATTTATCAATATAAAAAAATCCTTAAAGAATATTCTGCATTCATGTTTTACATCTGACATTAATCATTCGTCATCTAATTTTAATCAAAAGAAAAATTCAATTTTTCGATAATACTTGCCAGCGACTTTTAATTTGCAAATGCTGTTAAAGTAAATTAAAAATATCAATTAATAATTCGCTTATATTAAACAAAATATTACAAATCATAATAAACTTTTACGTAAAAATCAATATTAAAAAAACACTGCAAATTTAAATCGCCATTAATGAGTCCTCAAATGTGAAGTTGCAAAAACTGTTAATTAACAGTATTGCTCCTTCCGATGGCGTACTTTCACTTCTTCTTGCTTTTGCCGAGGGTCAGCGTGTGGTGGCTCTGTGTCATTTGCTGCTTCCTTCGGTTAAATTCTATTAGATCGTCCTCCAACTTCTTACGGGCATCTTCAAGTTTCTTTTTCTCCTCGGTGTGATCTTTTTTCAGCTTATCAAACTTGGAATGGAGCTGTAATATAAAAATCAATTAAGAAAAACAATTTTTAACACTTGTTCAACAATTCAAAACTAGTAATAAAGGGGTGATGGATACCCTGAAATCGAGAGGATAAATATCGACAATGGCACATTCAATTTATTGACTTGAAAATTGAAAAATGTCTCCTTTACAATAATACGAAACTGTAGCAAAACAATATAGATAAATGAGGAAAATATCTTAAAGTAAAGCAATACACAGTTTCTGTATTTCCAGTATTTTTTTCTAATATTAAATTAATTTAAAGCTAACAGTGAAATTTTTACAGTTCCCATTTGAACATAATGAAAAAAATATCGGAAACTAGCCTCTTTTTCGGCTTCCTTGAGCTCTGCTTCTTTTTCTTTGACTCGAAGAACGAACATTTGTCTCATTTCATCCTCTTTCTGTTGCAACTCTTGAAGATGAGTGCTTCTCTTTTGTTCAAACGTCTGCTGGAAGCTTACCTACAAAAATAATTCAATTAATAAATATAAAATAAATTAAAACATTAAATAATCATAAATTTACAGGTTTATTTTCAGAGTCGACGTCGGTGAAGCCCATTTGTTGAAGACGTTTTTTTCTGTAGAGCTCATAATGTTTGGCATGAGTTTTCTCTCGCATATCCTCCATGTTGGTCCGGATCAGCATTTCACGCAGTTTAACGAAATCGCAATGACTCTCATTTTCCACTAAAATTGATAAAACAATTTTAATATTATGATTGAGAATATATTAATGCCGAAAGGATGTATACCTTGAACAGTGCCCCAAGGATATTGTCTGGAACGAACCATCTTATTTCCGAGGCGGACAAAATCAGTACTTCCGACGACAGCGAACGGGACATGCGAATTCATAGACGTATTTGTTTCGGCGACAGTTTCATCATCAACGGGGAACTGATAGATCTCAACGCCGTTGGCTTGCAGTTCAGAAATAATTTTGGACTGAAAACAAAAATCATCATAAATTTAAATGAATTAACAGTACACTACTGATTATTGGTGGTTAAATTCTGAAGAAAAGAATACAATACATGGAGTAACTTAATCTAGATATACTCTTAAACCAGTGACGCTTGTTCTATCGTGGAGAAATATTTTAGGAGCATGAATTTTTTTTTTAATACAATTATTTAAAAATCGTTAATTCATCATTTATCATGTGCGCAACAGTCCTATTGTAGATCCCTCGTCTCTTCATTCAACACCATTCCTCATCTCATGCAATCTACCGCCACGTTGATCCATCTTCCGATCAGTTGCATTGATGCGGTGTCTATCTGTACAGAGTCCAACCACCTCAGCCGTGGTCTTCCTTTCCTCCGGGATAAGAAAACTTATTACTAGTTTCCCGGCATGATTCTTTTTCCGACTTCCAAATTGGTTTTGTTATCTTTTTTTATCAGTGAGCCGATATGTGAATTCCTGAACAGCCTTGAAGCTGTTACTCGTTTACGACTCTCAGGGGTTTAAGGATTCGTCTTTCGTATATAGCCATGTACTTTTTTTTGATCCCAATGATCCTCGGTCCCATGGCCATTGCCGCTTAGTCGCATTGCCGAGATGGCAGTAAAAATCGTTAATAGATTATCGTAAGCAAACCAAAATCACAAATTTCTTAATAAATATTTTGGTTTATCTATGTTTTCAAATATACATGTGGCCCCTCCCTGATATTATTCCGGATAATCGGGAGTATACTGTATATATATAATTTAAATGTTATTTACTTTGAATTTCTGCAATTCTGTCTTCGATATTGTGTCAGCTTTGGCAATAATCGGAATTATGTTCACTTTGGTATCCAACTTTTTCATGCATACAAGATCAATCGATTTCAAACCATGTCCTGCAATGTTAAGAAAAACAATAAGATTCAATAAATTGAGTATGAAAATTAAATTGAGATGAATTACCCGTAGGACAGATAAAATATAGACAGACGTGAGTACGACTATCGTGATAGGTACTCAACGCTCTCTTGATTTTGAGCTCTTCTTGTAAATACGCCTCAAATTGTGCATCGATATAATCGACCACGGCTTTGAAGCTGTCTTCTTTATTTATTTGATCTCCATATCCGACAGTATCGCAAATTGTAAGCTAAAACACAACGTAATAAGTTAATACAACAAAAAATAATCAACAAAATAGTTATTTTATTGATCAATACCTTCAATCGGACATTACTTTCTTGTAATTCGTAAGTATGAGCCTTCAGTTTGACAGTGGGAAGCGAATGAGGGCTCGGAGTGGATTCAAAGCTGGTGTTGAACAAAGAATCCATTAACGTAGATTTACCCAAGCCAGTTTCGCCTGCAATTAAAAATAATATACATCTGTTGACGAGATTTGCCGCAATACAAACATCGGCATATTTTCGTTGAACATACCGATGCAAAGAATGTTGAAAACAAATCCATTCTGCACACTCTTGTTGACCAATTGATCTGGCAGGCTATCGAAGCCCACGTGCCCCGATAATTTCAGATTACGGATGAACGATTCAATCTATAAAGAAAAAATTATGATAAATAATAAATGTGTCATGTGTGAGTTTCAAAAATATTCATTTACAGTTACTACGCTAATAATCCTTATACGGAATAAGAATGCACGGGTCATGATATCATTAGATATTCATAGCATACCACTTATGAGATAACCGTTACGGAATATAATATTAAAATAAATGTATCTTCGATCTATTGTATGAAAATGGTCATACAAATCCGGAATGTTTTTAAGATCGAGTTATATTTGATGATTTGGATCCCTATTTATAAAACAACTGGGTTTATAATTTATCGACCCATTTGCGTTAATTTTTCAATTATATATCGTAATCTAAAAATGGTGAAAATAAGAGATGAGCAATTGAGAAAAATAAAATTATGGTAGTAACTAGCAAAAAACGATATATCATGGAACGGACATCAATAACGAATGAGATTTTCCCCTAATTATTTTAGAGCTAATAGCATAATTTAATCCATATAAAAAACATTAGCATAATTAGTGTAAATAACGTGGGACAGTTACATAATAGTTTTGACTAGAAGAAAGTGGAATGCTTATTCTGTCAAAACAAGTCATCAAAAATATCAATTAGAAGATCAAAAGCAATAAGGGGGGCTAAAAAGCAAATAAAAAAAATTTCAAGACAACATCTAGAACAGAAGAGAATGTAAATTAGCCTAGTCTTGAATATAAATTTATATAAATATGGCTAATGTGAATGTTGTCGATCAAAATGTGTTTTTGTAGTTTTATTAGAAAATTTCCATTAAAAGAAAATTATACATCTGGATAAACCAAGACAATATTAATGGCAAATAGGTAAAAATTACTAGATTAAATATTTCATTTTATCGGTCTTCATTTAATTTTTAATTGTCAAATGTATGCGTCAAAGTAAATATTTAAAATATAAACATATTTATATAATGATAATAACAAGAGAATATGAAGACACGTCAAATAAAAAAAAAATGAATAATTATTTTTGACATTTCATATTTATAATAACAATAAAATAATAAAGAATATTAAATAAATATAATATGAAATATGCTATAATACTAGTATGTCTCACGTTTTACGAACGATACGTCACTTATATAGATTTGATTAGCGTTTAAAGTACATTGATAAGAAATCCAATTCAATAATTAAAACATGATAACAAGAACCGTTATTTAAACATTACATATATATGCAATTGCAACTCGGCCTTCTCGCCCTAAATAGGTTTTATACCATGTTAGTCATACGGTATCTATTTGTGTACGAGTGGCCGAACAACGCCCTACTTTAACGGTAGACAAAATGAAAGTCGACATCTAATCGCTGCGAGCGGGGCACTAATATACGAAAGCCGGTCGGCCGCTTCGGAGAGCGACGAGGGCGGAGAGGAAACGTGAGAAGGCGCCTTACCTTGTTGGTGTCCATCTCCATGGCGGCCATGGCTGCAGCGGGTGCGACTCGACTGCCGGTCGACGGCGGTCGCGCCTGTAACTAGTTCCTTTCGCGCACTGGCAACACTGAGCAATCGACATTTGACGATCGATCGAATATAATGCACGAAAATATATTATTTTATCACTGGCAAATAAAATAAAATAAAAAATTGGGATTATATATTTTATACGATATTATATTTGGAATGAGAGAATATTAGTTATTAAATTCTCAGTTGATCGTATTTTCGACTTTTTGACAAAAAAACAGTGATATTATTTTCTTTTGTACATTAACAAGCTACATTTTAGCAACAATTGGGTTGATTTGTGAATATGAATAACATATAATGTATATAATACTTTTAGAAAATAAAAGTTATAAAAACAAAATTCTACAATTATGTTATTGTGGATTTGAATTTCTTATGTTCATAAAAGTATTATATACATTTTTCTGATATTTATTCGTAATTAAATTTATTAATATAACATTGAATCATAAATGTTATATAAATCAATAATTGAAAGCGTATTTGTTTTTTTTATTCAATATATTTATTTCATTATTAAAAACATATTCAAATTAGTATGCTCTACAAAATCGCTTCTTTATTTTTTTAATTATAAAAAAATTGCTTCCCGGCAATCCTATCTAGTGTTTTATTCTAGCTCAAAGTCAAATGACAAATTTTGTAAATATGTACATAATATATTACCAGCGCAGAATAAAGGTCAGTGTCTTTTAAAAGACAACAAAATACAACAGGCACAAGTAAACAAATTAAAAATACAACGAGATCATATAAAATATGCGAACGGAAAGATGTTCCATGTTTTATATAGAAAATATAATTGAAAAACCTAATTTTAAATTGTATACGGTTGTTAAGTCTTCTATTGGGTGTTCAAAATCATTCGAATACAATCATTGTTATTTTTATATAAACTGTATGATAAAATAAGTGGATTGTGTTGTGAAATATTCTTTTCCATAATATTCTGTAAATATGACATTTATTGATCAAATAATATATTTTTTTAGGGTTCAGATTTTTAGAGGAGAATTATAAAAAAATGTGAATTTAAAATGAGGATTAAGTCGGATGCGTTTAAATATTTATTATGAGAAGACCACGGGCGTGAGATAATATAATGAATTGGTTTTTGTTGGCGTTTTAGTTCGACGGCTCGTCGGATTCGAGTTGGAAGCGGATATGGTCGGTTGGGGCGGTGTTAGGGCCGCGTCCGTCAGTGGTCGCGCGCGGCGGCGGGCGGCGGGCGGTATGCTGTCGGCGTGATGGAGGCCGTGTCTGTGTCGACTGGTGCGGGGGCGGCGGCGGCGGCGGGGGCGGCGGCGGGGGCCGGGGAGGTGCGGCGGCCCGAGGAGGTGGTGCGGCTGGGCGCCCCCGACGGGCTCAAGTTCGCGCTGCTGTGCGGCCTGGTGCAGGTGGGCCAGCTGCCCAACCGAGACACCGTCAACACCGTGCTGCATCTGGTGAGTGCCAGTGTTTACTTCCCTTCGCCCTCCTAGCACCCTCGTCTTCGGCGCTTTTCCGCGATCGAATTCGCGCGAGACGACGACTCCCCCTCCGTTTGTTGTTCGCCGGCTCGATTTGATAATGCCGAACGATAATAAAAGAGAAAATAAAAACGTAGCCAGTGTTTCGCTCTCGAATCGGACAGGTTATATAATTTTTTTGTTCTCGGGACCGGTTGCGTCGGACGCGTTTCGAGATAGCGAAAATAACAAACGCGAGGACGATCGAGCCGTATAAATTTCCGCGGGGAGGGAGTCGAAACGGAGACGAAAACCTCCGGAGGCTCGGGTCGCCTCGTCGCGAACTGTCAACGCGTTCGTGGCATGCGACGTCGTTCGACGCTTCGACGCGTCGCAGGCGTCGGACGATGCAGTTCGGTTCGATCGGGCGGATCGATTCCGTCGACGATCCGAAAATGTGGCGTCTGCGAGCCACGAAATTGCGCTCTTATCTCTCTTAATATGATTAATTATCTTCCGAGCGATAGATAACGCCTCGTATCGCCGGTAAATCGTAAATATTGTCCTTCGGCGAGCGTTTCTTTGACCCGAACGTAGACTCCTCTTCGTCGTGTCGGCGCGCGCGGATATAAATCAGCTGATCGTCTCGTTTCTTCTCGGACGAAAGACCGGCGTCGACCTCGACGCATTTTTTTGACGTCTTCCGAAAGCGAACGTTTCCGCGGAACGTTGTTCTTCGTCTCGCGAATTTTCCGCAACGGGACGCATTTCCGACGAGGGACGTTTTTGTTATTGTTTTTTTTTTTATTTTCCGATTAGACGACGTCGCTTCCGAAACGCGTCGTCGTTCCGATTCGATTCGCCGATGACGGCCCATTGTCAAAACGACAATGCTGACCGGTTTTCTGACCTTGCGAAAAACTCCCACACAAAATGTGATAATAAAAATTCACGAAATTTTAGCAAAAAATCTTATCAATTGAAACATAATGTTTTTATTATTAGGTGAGTCCATATATCGTGTCAGTGATAAATAAAATTTTTTTTTTAGAAATTCGTTCATTAAAAAAATTAAAATATTTCTTTCTATGCAATGTATGACTTTATCCCATGAATATAAAAACGTTGTTGCCTCGTAAATCCCACTCTACCTGCCTAATATTGAACTTTTGTAAACTTATTAATTTCAAATGAGTTTTTGACAGTTGACGTAAACAATTGTAAAAAAAGATAAACGTATAATTTTTGCATAAATGCAAGTAAATAATTATCAAGTTGTTCGAAAATTAATATCGTTTTTTTTTTTATGAAATTGAAAGACGATTTTCTTATAGTGAATACATATTTTATTGCATTATATATTATACATTCTGGTCCAATACCTATTGCCATCATCTATCTGTCAGTAGCATGATTCCACGTTCATAAAATTTTGTTCTTTTCTGGCAAAAAACTGATCCAGGTGATTTTTGACCTCATCATTTGAAGTAAAGGTTTTACCGTCTAAAAAAAATTGTAGCGATCGGAAAGAATAATAATCAGAAGGTGCCAGATCTGGAGAATATGGTGGGTGTGGTTGTATATCCCATCCGAGCTGTAAAAGCTTTTGGCGAGTTTTATTTTGGTGAAACACTACACCTTTTCTATTGATCAATTCTGATCTTTTCTGTTTAAGTGAATCATTATATTTGTTCAGGTGATGACATTACATTTCAGAACTGATCGTTGTGTTGAACATACCTTTTTTGGATGAATATCGGCTTTCAAGGTGCTTTGAGCCGATCATCTTTTTTACTCAATGATCTCTTGAACATTGTTGTAGACAACCCATTTCTCGTCCCCAGTGATGATGCGCTTCAAAAATGGATCATTTTCTTGACGTTTGAGAAGCAAATCATAGACGTCAACGCGACGGCACAAATTTCTTTCCGTAAGAACATGAGAAACCCATATGTCGAACTTTGAGATTAAACCTAGGCGTTTCAAATGATCATGAACCGTCGAATTTGATAGATTTAATCTCTCAGCGATCTCATAAGTTGTTATTCGCCGGTTTGCATCAATTAATGCCTTTATTGTGTATTCATCAGCTTCAGCTAGGCTTCCAGAACGTGGTGCATCTTCAACATCAAAATTTCCGGATCGAAATTTTGCAAACCAGTTTTGGCTCTGGCGTTCTGTCAATACATCTTCTCCATACACCTCGGATATTTTTTTTTTGCTTGAACAGCATTTTTATCTTTTCGATAGTAAAAAAGTAAAATATGCCGAAAATGCTGCTTTTCACTTTCTATATTTGAAAGGGTACCAGCCAAAAACTACTGCGTAGAATCAATCGAACTTTTTCACGAGCAAGGCTTGCTATATCAGCTGTCAAAATATATAATGATTATGCAGCTTAGGTGTGAAATTGGCCGTGGAAAAAATACAATTAAGTTCTCTGTTGCGAAAAAACGAAATGACTTTCCCGAACAACTCAATAGATCTTGAACGGCTCAAATTAGAACCTGATAAAATTCTTACATTTATTAAATGAATACAAACATAATGCTACTAATGGAAGGATAAACCTGATGCTTCGATAGTAATAGTTAGATTTAAATTGGCGAGGTACAGTCCTTCCACTTTTAGTCGAACCTATAAATTATTCTTATTATATTTTTTTATTTAAAATAAATAAGATGCATCTATAGCAGAGTTTCCCAATCTTTTCTGGGAAGATAACGTACCATTTTACACATTATTTTTTTAGGTTTACCTAATCTTCATAATAGTAAAAATGTGTTATTAAAATATATTTTATTTAATTAGTAATTATTTTTAAAACATATAAAAATATGAGTAAATACAGCTCATAATAATTTTGAATCTTGTTATTGAGATCAATATTGGTGAGTAAAATTCTTTATCTGGTATAGCGTCGAGCCTGTTTCTTTTATTTTTTTTTATTAAATAATAAAAAAACTTGGCTCAAGTTGTTTTCTAATATTTTTTGGAATTGATTTTTATTAAAAATGTTCGGTTTAGATTGAAAGAACAAAAGATTCACCTCCTTTTTCATCTCGATTTTTTGTAATGCCCGGAACAGATCATATGGAGCAACGATAGGGGAATAGGGTGGATGTCAAAGCGCTACCCAATTCAGATATTTTTTTGTTGAGTGACGAAAGCTGTGTACAGCCTTGCGAACACAGCCTTTTCGATTTTAAAAACTCGTAGTAAATTATACCTTAAAAATCCCACCAGACATGGACCATAATTATTTTATTGATAAGGCATAGGCTATTTAACGATAAGAGGTAACCCAGACACGACCATCGTTCTTTTATAAGCACATCACCATCATAATATTACGGACATATATTTTATGGCTATGTCAATTGATTATGAAGTGTTGGTTTAAGGTATCTTTAGATGTGTGTGAAGACAATCTATAAATAATTGTCAGATGGAAACTCGTGTTAACAAGTGGTTTTTCATTTTTTACAACAATTCTCAAATTACTGAAATTAAAATTTCCTCAGACCTTAGATATTTATCAGCTGTTCTTTTTATAGAACAGTAGTATATTGAGTATAACGAACTACATAATCAATATGCTTAGTTTTGGAAAATAGGATCCAAAATTACATATGCTGTTAGAGGAGTTGAAATGATATTCTAGAATTTCCTAAAGAAATTTTAATGTTAGCACCGGAGAATGCTAATTACTGCGTTACAGATGAAGTTTCTGGCGGTCTTAAAAAATGACAGTAGTATCTGGGTACCATTCTTAATAAATCGGTGCAGCCTCTTGTCTATGTGGACGATATGCACATTTTGGCCAGATTTCGGGCGGCTCTCAAGGATGCATGCCAGCGAATAATGAGACCGGCAATTGGCATGGGATTAAGGATCAACGAGACCAAGCCAAAATACATGCCCATATGCCAAGAACGAATCCTTGAACCCCTGAGAGTCGAAGAGTACAGCTTCGAGAACGTCCAGGAATTCACATATAGTGGCTCACTTATTACAAATAACAATGAAACCAATTTGGGGAAGTACGAAGAAGAACCATGCTGGAAAACCGGTCCTACTTTGGATTTTCAAACCTACGATTCAGTGTCATGGGTGGTTTTTGCATTAATAAGAATTTACGAGTTAGCCCTACTCTTTTCCCTATCTTAGCCCTAATCCGGCTACCTGAGCCGTATTAAAGAACTTATTAAACCGGGAGGGCAACTGTCAAAACTCTGATAACAGGGTTGAAGCGGTTGCTTCTCTGTTAGAGCTAGACAGCTAGAGAGAGGAGCACCAAGACAGGCGGAGATCGCTGAGCTCCTAAAGTCAAGATACGTCAAAAACAAAAAATGTTACATTTGAAATCCCGCGAAATTCAAAAATCCGCTACATTTTATCAAACTTTGTATACTACGAAGTTTTCGTTGCAGCGCTTTTTTCATTTTATTTATTTTTTCGACCATAAAACTGTATCGCGATAATCCCGACGAAGACGTTTTGTCGGCGAGAAAAAAGTTCCACGATAGAGATTCGAATCCTCCGATAGTGAAGGACCGTCGTGTCGAGATAGCGCCTCGTATACACACAACACACATACATATATTAAAAGTAGCGTCGTGTTCATTTTTCTTTTCTAGAATTTAGGGATTTCCATGAAAATTTGTCATTTTTAAATGAAAAAAATAATGTATTTTTGTTGTTTTTTTTTATTTGACCCGAATAAGGCTTGTCGTATCCATTATGTTTTTATTAGCTTTTTCGCGCAAAATTTTCCAACGCTTTGCACATTTTCTTCTTTTCCTCCGGCCGGCCGCAAAGAGGCTTTGTTTTTATCCTCGGTGTGTTTTTTATCACTGTTTTACAATGTCAAATGCTTGATAAATTTAATTTTAATGTCGCGAGTATTATGTGGTACTCCATCTTTTTTAACGCGGCAGATTGGTTCCCGTATAATCGCGTAAATAAATAAAAACGTTCTTAAAATTTATTCCACCATGAAATTGTGATGAATACAGTAGCTACATCTCTATGGAATGTACCGAATCTTTAATAATGTTTTTTTTTTGGTATTTGTAAAAGGAATCAGGTGTATTTATTTAACATATCTGCAGTATTTTCATCTTTTATTGTATCTCGATATCCATCCACAGCATACAATTGCGTTTACGTATTTCTTTAAGTATCTTCTTTGTTTTTTCGGGGCACGAAAAATAAATATCCGATTCAATCGGGGCAACTCTGCATTCTAATACGATTCCCGACGACTCTCAAGAATATTTTCGTAAAAAAAACACACCGAATCGGATTTCTAATGCTCGTGCATATATCTCAATAGTTTTTCCCTTTTCTTCGATGCGAAGTTAGATTGGTTCGCGAATAGCTTTTCAATAAATTCCTTTTCATTTTAATCCTCTCTCTTACTTTGCCGAGGGAGTTCGGGGTCTCGGCTCTGCGCCGGGGAGTTCTTGTCGAAATTGTCCCGAATGTCACTTGAGCTTTGGCAATCCGAAGGTTAAACAACAAAAGGGACCAACCCTTTGCTCGGCAAACACGAGTGTGTTTTTCATTTTGACCAAATTTCCTCTCCGCCAGTACAATAATTGCATGATATTCATTATCGTCGGGGGATTCATTAGCGGGCCTCGGTAGTAAACGACCAAATTAAATTATGGCCGAATATTTTTGTCGAAATTAATTAATATATAATGCGCGTGCGGTAGAAACAGCCGGAAAAACACATGAAATTGTAGCGTATTATTGGATTATTTTCACAATTTATTCCTAGAAATGCAATTTCAGTTCGATCCGTCGGCCATGTCACACCGTCAATAATTCAATTTAATCCAAAGAGCTGTTAGAATAATGAAGTCCTCCGTCCGCGACCTGACAGTCAGTACATCAAAATGCAATAGCACCGGCCTCATTAATATTTATATTATATTATCAAGAGAATATTTTGTGCGTTATACGTTTGAATGGCAATAATGGATAAAACTTAATTATCCAGTTTCGATTTATACATAGTGATGCACCTTTATTGACACACATAAATGGCAAAAATAGTCATACTTAATCTATGGTTTTTCATGCATTAACTTTATCGATCGATGTACATTTAAATTCAGCTCATTGAAAATATGTCAATTTTTTAAATAAATATTTTTTTAATGATATGGACAGTTTTAAGAACATGAATATATATTTAACATTACGCAATGTAAATTCACACCAATTTTACACATTTTTTTTACATTGACACCGAATGCACTTTGTACACAGAATACTAATATTGTTATTATATGTGTTACATTGCGACTCTGGCGTTATCGCCGCTGTAAAACTGGTTTCTGATAGATTAACGACATTTTAAGAATGACGTGTCAAGTATGCCAACTATCGAAGAAAATATTACGTTCTTATCGCGAAAATTCAACCTTATCTTATTCGGGGCAATTGCTAAATCTTCTAATATTTTGTAAAAATAAAATAAAATGGATTATATCATAAAGATGCGAATTATGTAATAAAATTAAATATATATATTATGTTACGGTTAATTAGACGAGTTTTTTTTATGTAATCTATTTATAATTTTCGCTAGAAAATTTATCAGTGAATTTTTTCATGAATGAATTTGAAAATATTGAAAATTGCCTACCGGGACGTTGTTTCGCCGGCGTTCAAAGGCTCCTCCGTAGTGACAAACTCACAAAGCGAAATGTTAGCAGACGAGCAATCAATACTAAAATCAGGCAGTCGCCGGGAGAAGAAAGAATTTTCTGAAAAACAGGTTGTTTAACTCGAGAAAACAACTTTGACTTGTGGAGTAAACAAAGGCTGTTCGCTACCCGCGTACACGCGGAGAGAAAGGGACCGTGTGTAGCCGTTTGCCGGAAAGAGCGACGCGGTTGGGAAAATATATAAATAACTTTTTCCTAAAATATAAAGTTTTCGGGTGCCCGAGTATATTAATGTGTCCTTTTTCCGAATGCTGTACGGTGTTGTATAGTGGAATCCGCATGAAAGGGCCTCGACACAATAATTGAGGGGTCGGGGTACCAAACTGGACGTCTCATCCCTAATCGATGGTCTTAACTCAAGTAGAATTACAAGAAAATCGTATATACGGTTGTCGCAAAAAAAGCTGAGGCCTATCTTCAGTTTCATCCCCTCTTTACATTGTTTTTTTTGTTGTTCTGCTTTGTGTATGTTACAGGATTCTATTGGTTATCTTTTCATGGTCGTTGGAATATGACTATTGTGATTAAAAAAAACAATATGTATATCTAGCGTAACTAGAATTTAAGATATGCTGTATTACAGTCAACCCTCCTATAGCGCCTAAATAGGGATCACGTTATAGAATCCCGACCTATAAGATACTAAGCAACCCAACAAAATTTGGGATTAGGTTTTCTAATTGAATTTTGTAAATTGAACGAAATCATGAAATGCATCAAGGAAATTTACTTTTATTCCGCATGGCAATTACGAATTACGAAATATGACCTTAAAAATTTAACGTTTTGTATAAAATGGTGCTTTAGAATTGAGCACTATAGGAGGAATTGTCGAACCCTTGTAAGTCGAACCCTATAACAAGAAGCGCTATAAAGGATTTGACTGTATTTAAAAGTATGGAATGCTATCAAAGCCAAGCTGATTATAATCGAAAGAAACAATCAGCGATTCAAATCCGTTAATTTTCCGGAGCGGGTGAGACATTTTCTTTCATTGAGTAGAGATACAAAACGTTAGGAATAGTCTTGGAACTTTAATCGACGGAAACTGTGAACTAGACATTGGGACGGCTAAAAATGCAATGTCAAAAGGAAAAGCAGGCGCATATCCAAAAAGTTAAAATACAGTAGAACCTCCTATTAAACCACTCCGAATAACGCGATGGATTGAAATATTCGTCGCCTATACCCCAACTTGCACGGTCGCATTCACGCCGGCGGTCGACGGTCGACGAACAAGGCCGACTATTCATTTGGCACGGGTTCGGCTGTACACAAGCAGCCGGGCAGCCGTCTGTGTGGTGCATACAGTCAAACGTTGGCTAGCGTCTGTGTTTTCGACACGCGCCAGGCTATACCCCCAATTATCCCTGGTTCGGAGACGCCTTCTTTCGGGCCAAAGACTGCCACTTATCGCGCTTACCAGGGCCTATAGGACTGCCTCTACAGCGGTTCTGTCGGTCCTTGCCGGCGTTCTGCCACTCGACCTGGAACTCCAGGTCCGGGCTGCGGGCTGGTTGATCCCTCGTGGCTACCGAGCACGTCTTGGGGACCAGGACATTCTCCCGACCGACGTCGAAGCTCTGGACTAAGTCGCATTTAAGAAGAACTTCAAAATACTGCTTCGTTGGCAATCCCGCTGGTCTACTGAGGAGTACGGGAAGGCGGTTTCAGTTCTTTGTGCGCCATCGAGTTAAAAGCTGCACTGGTTTATTCCTGACCATTACGTGTCTCAGTTTATCACGGGGCATGGCCCCTTTAACGCCAATCTTCATCGTCTAGGCCTCAAGGACGACCCGGCTTGTGAGTTCTGTGACTCCATGGAACAATCTTCGGAACACATCCTCTGGGAATGTCCGGAGTTTTCCAACGAAAGAGAGACCATGCTCAATGAAGTGAGGCGGTCCCCTGGCCCAAATCTGTCACCAGATCTTGCCCCATCTCCTCTATCCTGCCTACAGGGCCTTTGTGACCTACGCCGGTAAGTCGGGCAGAGATTCTCCTCCTCAACACTACCCTTGCCTTCCACGGTGTTGGTCGCATGTTTGTTCATGGAGCACATAGATGCGATGGATTTATACGATGGCTCGTCAAAGGTAGTCTACATTTAGACTCACCGTAGGGCGGGCCCTCCAGGAAAACCTCAGCCATACTTTGTTGTCATGTACACTTTGATGTTATTTATATTTTCTTGTTTATTTTTTAGTCACTTTATATTCTCTTGTTATTTGTTACACAAGATTATTTACATTTTCTTGTTATTATTTTTCTTTTTATATATACTTTATACTTTCTGGTATCTGTTACACAAGAATTTTTTTTATTTATTTATTTTTATTTTTTTTTTTTTTTATATTTCCTTGTTATTTATATTAATCATCGTTATATAATATAAAATACTCATGTAATCATTTCAATCTATACTCATGCGAATTGTATGTACATATGAGTTAGTATTTTATGATTTTACATAAACATTTTGTACATTTTACGTACTCTCACTAATATCGTGTATTATAATATTTCTCTTTTTCTCTTTTTCTCTTTTTTTTTTTTTTTTTCTTATATTTTTATGATGTGTTTTGTATATTATAACATGTATTTAATTATGATCAACAATAAAACTGAGTTTAATAATAATATACCCCCAATAACACGACTTCTATTTACGCGGTCCCGATTTTAGTGTTAGTTTGGGGTTTAACTGTAGTCTAAATTCTATAGAGTCTAGTATTCTCCATACTAGACTGCAGCTTAGAAACCTTGACTAAAGAATGCACATGGAATTTCATATCTTTCGTATTTAAAATATATACAACGATATTGGACGTCGAAAGACTGGCAAAGAGTTGTGCTCTCTAATAAACCTAGTAAAACTCATATTTCTGCACCTTTTCGATCCCCTTTCGAAACAAATTTTCCTGTTTAAATAATCAAATTAAAATACTCGGCTCAGGTGGTTTTCAACTTCAGCCGCCTTTCAAAAAGTTTATTTAAAAGTGTACTCTATGGACCTGAAAAAGTAATAAGATGGTGTGAAGTCTGGCGAATATGAAGGAAGAGGCAAAACTTAAATCCTCAATTATCTTTTTACAAAGAAGTGCAGATGATTTTTTGCTCATCTTTAATAGAATAGGCTTTCATAATTCATTTCATTAGATTTTCCGATGCGCTTTGAATGTAAGTGTACCGTGGACCTAGATTAATAGACTCAATGATAATTTTTAATATTTCTATCTATGATAGGTTTCTGATGTTATGATTTAATCTAGATTTTCCAGATGTCTTTAAATTGATATTGTCCTGTTAGCAAAAAAAAATATAAAACGCAAATCCCATAATTTTATCACGAATTCTTAAAATATATAATGCTATTTAAAATTTCATTTATATCAACATTTTCATAAGAAATGTAATTAAAAATGTCATTTTTGTGAGATTTTTCTATATATTCACTGCTATTTTTAAATAAATTTTATTTTGCCGCATTTTGATCCTGTCCCGTTCATAATCGTGGCTGGCTGTTTGCTGAAAAGAAATATCCAATTTAATTTGTTTTTCCAGTTCCCTTTTGAATTTGCAACCATTTTAAAAAAATATTGCAAATTGAATCAGCCATAATTGAATGATGTAAAGGGTGTTGTGTTAATTTGCTTCGTTACAATTTATAAACGCCACTCCAATTTGTACGATTCGATACTGAATTAAACGGATTATTACAAAAAATTTCATGCGCAAATTTCATCACTTTTTTTGGCATTCGTCAATGCCGGTGGCGGATATGCAGAAAAGGTTTATACGGGGACCGGAGTATATCTCCTGCATAGGAGGTGGATTCCCACACGTCCTGTGCAGATTTATATCCAATTTTGCAGGCATACTGTTGGTTCTCTTTCGCCAGAAATATGTACATGTATCCATCTACCTTGGGTATATATGAGTCTCTGTCTCTGGCCTCACATTGCTCTGCGTCCGGTCAATCCTCCGTTGCTCCCCTTCCTGATATTTGCATAGATTAAAACCGTACTGCAGCACCATTTGCAATCAGGAATTCGAATCCATAAATATTCACGAGATTTAGTGCCTTTTTTTCTGTTTCAATGCACCACATAGAGACTAACTGACTTTCGGATGAAATTATTAATTGGATCCTCGCCACTAATTACATTTTGCGTCCGGTGTAAATTTGAGCATAACAAAATTCGAACGGCTAAATTTAGTTCGGATACCTTAAAGGGCTCCGAGCGTCAAATCTTTCCACTAATTTGGAGACTTTTATAATTGCTCTAATTACCATTTAAATACGCCTCCTGTCGATAACTTTAATGGCGAAATTTGCATCGGTTTCTGATTTCAAGCATATCGCTTCAGGCGCGATGAAAAACGTGACTTTCGGAAAATTATATAAAAATATTGAAATTAATTTTCGTTTAAAAGAAAATTTATATCCGACGCGTGTAATCAATTTATTTTTTCAAAAATACGTTTTTCAATTTCTAATATATATGTAACCGGTGGCGGCTCTTCGGTAAAATATTTGGGGGTGCTGCGGAATAATAAAAATGAAAACGTATATTTCGCTCTTATTTTATTTAAAATATAAAAAATAAAGCGAGGCTAAAATACTAAATAATACTGGCAATAATACAATAAGTGGCAAGCGGCACGTGGATCAAAGAAGCTGTGAATCAGTATGACTGCACCGAGTCGCAGCGTGACACGGCGCTTAGCGACAAAACCCCCCTCCCGCACTCCGCTACCGGGCCGCGTTCATACAATACACGACGTCAGAAGCCCTGACATACAGACAGCTCTCTTGCTTCACATCGTGCGGAGTAACACTTCCTTCGTGAGCACCGGACAGATTAATAAATATAAATTATATTTATATTTTTGTATACATAATCAATAGACACATATATGAATATTTAAAAATATAATTTTCCACAATTTGCTTGAAGGTGCTGCAGCTCCGCAGTGTATATGGACGAGCCGCCCCTGTATGTAACCGTGATGAAATGAATTTGAGTGACCAAGTGGTTGAAGAATTACAAATTACTCTTACGAATGGCAGAAACTGTGAGACCAGAAATAAGAAGTGGAATTGAGATGACTTAAAATGTAATATCAAATCTAGCAATGATTTAGAAAATCAGATCTATACCTTAAATAAGCATTTGATGCCAAACTACTTTGAAAATACTACAACGTATATTGAGATAAAATACCATTAGTTGATAAGACGAACCACGTTTATATCATGAAGTGTTATTAAAAAGTATGAAGACAGGATGCGTCAAAATGGTGTCAAAAATGATCATGAGCATATTTAGAAATTTAAGGAAGATGCTTTTATAACTCAAGTCGGTGCTTTTGCAGCCATAGGTCACAACGTTATTAAAATTTACTGCCGTATTTTACTCTAACGAGCGTTCTTGATTGATAGTCTCTAATTCTTGATCAACCTTCTTGGACGGCAATCTAAGTGTAAGAATTAAATTCAACATTAATATTTGTTTAATTAACAAATTCCAAGCTTATTAATATTCGTCATCATCATTTGCCGGCCACAAATGTCTCATTAGCTGAGGGCATGGGTCTTACCAAAATCTCGAATGGCAGTCGAGGCCAAAGGAACCTGGGTTTCACACGTGACGAGGGCTCCCCTTTCGTGTCCATAACACCGAGACCCAATCCATCTTGGTATGCGGTTTTTTGTAAAGAGTTTCCCTCTCTTGGCCATTGCTGGCGTTGGACGTATATCTTCTACCCTGTTGGTATCAGATTTTACCCTCTCGACTGTGTCCAGGCAATTGGAGGGGATTTGTCTTGGTATTCGTGTGTTCTCTTCTCTAAGGCGTTGTTATTCATAACTATGAATAATCTTTAGTCCCAATGATTTTTTTTTTTTAATTTTTAAATGGATATTAAAAAAAAATGGCCCATTTTAACCCTTTTAATACCTTATTTTTTCTACCTGTAAAAAAATTTTGCTGTCTGAAACAATAAGGAAGCAGGAAAATAAAATCTTTACTTTTTTTTGTCACCTTTATAAAAAATATACCTAAAGCTTGAATTTTATCGAATTAAAGGACTCTTTTTAAGAGAATGTGTCAATAATTTAATAGAGTATTTTTTTTTATATATAATAACAACGAAAATAAAAATCTGACAATTCGAATTCGGTATGCTCGAATTGAGAAATTGCCATATATAATAATTATCTTACTTTACATGGCAACACTGACAATACCAACTGAATAAATAAAGTGTAAAACATGGCGTACAAAAGGTCATAATGATAATATCCCGTAAACTAGCTTGTGAAAACACATTTAAATTCCTGTACATTGCATTGTACACTGGGTCTATAGGGGTTAACCATGAAAATTTACGGGAATGGAAAGAATTGTTATTTAGGACAATAATTTTGGGTTGAATCGACCATTATTCTGCATGCCGGCATGCATATCGTGACTTTCTATGTCAAAATCATAGTATTCGTTTTAAATTCATACCACTATTAATAAGCAATGGAATGTAAGTTTTCAGCATGTTTTTGCCGTTGAAAAACAATTTATTACTGAAACCATCGACCTGATGACTTACACATATGCATCGCTCAATAACAAAAAAGCGTTCCCGTATTTTTATTTGTCAAACATTATACATGTTTGTTTACTCGCGTAAATATGACTTCCGGAGAATGCTATATTAATTTATGTGGATTTTACGCCTCAAGACGGCGTTTCAGCAAACAATTTTCCGGAAGTAAATTATGATACCGCGTCTACTCTTTGATCTTAATTAATTATTTTATATTTAGTTTGTCAATTTGATAAAGTGGATTGCCGCCGCGACGATGTGATTGTTTTGCGGATATGCAAATATTTTAGCGCGCGGGGGGGGGGGGGAGAGTCCGTCATTATCCAAATTGTTAAACACGCTCTCGATCGTTTTGTCTACGAATTTTTCAGACGACGCTCCCGCGGTGTTCGCGCTGATTGGAATTTTCTTTCACGATTTTTTTTCCATTTCCAACTCATTTTTTCATCCGCCGCTCGTTAGCACTCTCCGCGGTCTGTATTCTTTGCGGGGTGGGCCACGTCGCCACCTCGCTGGTAATGCCATTCGATTCGAGTATTTCTGACCTGCTGAATCTGGAACACATGATTGTCTGCCATTTTCACTTGATTGATTTTTGAGACGCGCCAGCCATTTCTAATTAAGCGGCGATAATGAATTTCTCGCTCCTTATATTAATTCGGTGTTTGAATTATGCAAAAACCGCATACGTGCATGTGCCAACAAAGTTTTTGAAGAGATGCTCCGTTTTGTGTGTTGTTGCATGCTGCTTTAACGCTTGTGCAGTTTCGCATTGTTTATATTTTCTTTATGAATTTCATATTCATATTATTTTAATACTCTTTTTATTCATGTTCATAACTAAAATTATATTCATAAGAATCTTTGTTCAGCATGAGCATAAGATCAGAATGCATCTCTGAAATTTTGATTATAAACAATAATATAATTTTTATATTATAGGTACAGTACGTGATGAGTGCCGCAATTTTTCCATATTACAAGTTAATAATACAATTAATAATTGCCATTTATTTATAATATGCTAAACGTGCTCGACATTTACCTCAGAGATATACGTTTGACGATATGTGACGTATTAAATTATATTTTATGAATAATACCAGTGTCGTTATCGTATTTAAACGCAACCGAGTACGGATGTACTATTTTGCAAGCGAACGCTGATCGTTAGAATGTTGAGGGTGATCCTGACAATTTCATATTTAAAGGAAAAAAATAAAGCTGAAAGCGGGCAGCAGCGCTTTCAGTCGAAAGATTGTTCAAGAACTACTGCGGTGCAGCTGGCAAGGGGGAAACCACTGCACTGCACTACATCACTTTCTGATATTAAAAATAATATATTTTGGTATATTTTGCATATGATAAATAATATTTGTTATTATTATATTTATAATAAACTATTATTTATTTTTATGTATTTTCTTTCATTTATTTACTAACAAATTGTACCTATATTAACATCACTTTTCTTCCTCTACCCGCACATTTATAGTACCCAAACAGGATTTTAGAACAACTTGGTTTATGACTAATAGTCATTATGACTAATAGTGACTAGCTTTCGAAATCTTCCAATCAATATATTAAAACCCTTATTAGACATACAATAGATTTATAACGCTCTAGGATTTAAATAACAAATTATATTAACAATGAATTATATGGCTAATGTTTATTACATGACATACTTTTTTTGAAAATGATAACAATAATTAATGCCATCTTAACCCATGTGTCACGGCGGCTCGAAAACAACGTGCGATGGGGGTCTTATAGAGACCCCAAGCATTTCAAGTCAAGATATTGATTAAATTTGATCGATATTTTGTATTTTTTAACTAATCAATAGGTAAATAACAACGCTCTCGGCGATGTCCCACCGCAAACAGCTTTCGGTGATGTTCCGCCGCACGTTTCACTCGCACTCGACACATCGTACTGGACGCGAGCGAAAAAAATCGCGCCCGTGTCAACATAAGCGAATAGTGTTTTTTTTTCGCAATTACAGACGATGAGGGGTAATGATTATTTATAATATTTAGTCTTACTTATACAAATAGTTTGTGGCATGTAGAATTTATATTAAAAGAGTTATTCGAGAAAAATCAAAACCTAGGATCCCCAATAGACTATCGGCACGGCTAGATTAAAAAAGTAAATTTAATTTAGGCAATTTCGTGCAGTAGTTTATTCAAATTAAAATAAATTCGCTTTTTGTAACATATAAAACATGTTTAATATAAAATACTAATACTAAGTCTAAAAACCTGATTAGGGACTTTATTACACACATACACTTTACAATATACATGCATTCAGTGGCGGCTCGTGGGTTAAATACTTGGGGGTGCAGGGGAAGATTAGAAATGAAAAAATATATTTCAAAAGTGACTTAGTATGGACAGCGCAGGACTGCTCCGAATCACAGAGCAACACAGCGCTTGGTGACGAAACTCCCCCACCCCACTGCCGCCCCGCATCCATCCATTACATGGCGCTAGTAGCGTTGACGAGCTGACAACGCTCATGCTCTACACCGCGCGACGTAACGCTATACATATATATAAATTTAATTCATATTTTCATATACATAATATATGGGCAATATACAGATATATATTCATATATTTTTCCTCAATTTGCTTGGGGGTGCTGCAGCTTAGAGGTGTAAATGGACGAAGTGCTTTTGCATATACCTATTGGATATCATAGAACTCTTTATTGAACTTTTTAAAAATGACCGATTACTCAAAAATATTTCGAATATAATTTTCTACAAAAAACGCAATATAATAATTAATTGCCGCATTTACACATCGAAAGACAATTTAAACGAAATCTAATCTAATCTGTACTAGTTACACAATTATTATGAGAGTAGTATGGTCTTTGCTATGCGTTATAAACAATAAATAATGTTGATTCATTGCATTTTTAAACAAGACGAGATGTTTTAAATGTTAAGGAGATATTTTTTTGCATTTTCCGCCTCATTTAATTACACTTGTCTGCTGAAAGTCGAGGGTAATCAGCGAAATAATTATTTTATTTCGTGCTTTCGCATCATTCTTCCCTACCTTCCGCCCATTGCGAATCTCCCCAGAGGTATTATTTTCCTTTTTTTTAATTTTATTTCACGGCAATGTTTGCGATAACGCATACGGTTTGTCTCATTGTTAAATTATTCATATTTAGATATTAAACGCAACTTCCTAGAAAATGGGATCAAGTCATACAGTGTAACCTTTGATTACAATTGTAATATACGGACAATTCCAATTATCATTTTCTGAATAAAAGCTACATTATAATACACAACATTGCAAATGCAAAAGACGTGTATAATCACACTAACGTAACGAGTATCATTAGTTTTATATTCACGTCCATTTTTAATACGATTCATTTGTAATAACAATCAAATTACTCGTGTTACTGCTGTCTGCTAGTGTAAAAAAGTTGATTTGATAAGAATATCTTATATTATTTATTAAAATCTCAACGGTGTATGTATGTATATTTGTTTGAGATACTATTTGTAGATTGTTCTCAACCAGAGTGCATTTCTGATTTAACTTAGCTTTGTTCTGTTCATAGAGGCGGGTAATATAATAAACTTATTAGGTAATGTTTGCCTCCATGCATGCTGTAACCCTCTCTGCACTTGCAGTGGAAACAAAATCGATTTTGACTCGGTGCATAACTCGGTTCCAATATCAACACATCAGATTCCGACAGCATCGGGTTCAAGAAATTTCCATTTCTAACTTGCAGAGTTCATTCTTGCCACGTATAAATTTCAATATTTGACCGGGAGATTTGCATGCTCAGCTAGCGAGCAGTTCACATGCCGAATGGGATTTCTCCTGTTGTCTACGTTCCTCCGTAAGAGGTTTACATGAGATTCTGGCCAAGAAAAAAAAGACAGTACACGTGTTCAGAACAAATCGTATATCATCTTCCGTGTGGAAGAATATCGCGATTTTCAGACACGGAATTGCTCCGAAATAAAGGAGATAGACATTAGCGCAAACCCACCCGCTACAAATGTATTTTTTATTTATTCGCCCTCCTTTCACCGGGATATATATTCGTGTGCTCATTGTTGATTGATGAGTTGTTGTTATTTATATTTATCTTCACGTGTATTAATATGTAAATTAATACGCACACCCAACGTGAATATTATAATTAACCCTTTTTTACAGGATTATATAACCAAAAAGTTCCTTTACACATTGTCGAAATGTCATGTTATATTAATTTATTAGACACGTATTGTAAATTCCTTTAAATTTTGATTTATTATAAGCGGGGGAAAATGACGATTTTTTTATATACTGTAGAAAATTATCCGCTAATCATACTAATAATTAGAGTGATACTAACAATAACTAATTACGGAGAGCACTTAGATAAGGAATTTCTCGGGAAATTCTGCTCAATACTGGTTTGATAGAGAAGCAGATATGTACTAGGTAGAACGGAAAGAAAAGTCATTTCTTTATTGCGACAAAAATATTATTACATAAACTACAATATTATTTCATTTAATATTTTCGGTCGTTATCTTACTTCTCAGAATAGGCAGTTTTCTAATACCTCCTTCTTAAAATTCTGGCAGTTATTTTTTTAGTAAAATAAGAACTAAAGTGATTTTTAACTTGTTCTATATTTATATTTTTTATCTTGAAACTTGAAATAGTGAATTATTCCCTAAACATCACACCAAATACAAAAGGAGAACATTTTTCAGCCAATGATGGCCTACGGTAGACACACTTAACTGATTCGATGAAAGGATTCTTGGATTGCTGTAGAATATTCACTTGTCATTCCCAGCAGAAATGCTTTTAAGAAACGATTCGGTTTTATATCTAGAAAAGTCTGTGTCTTTTAAAATCATCCTTAAATTCTGGCTCTAAAAAACCAAGGTGTTGTAACTAATCCTTGATTGCTTTACGCTGATCGGACTCCACCAATGAGCGTTATCATTGGTTTTAAGAGGTCTCCCTGAATTTGGTTTTATCTTTCACCCATTTATTTTTTTCGTGAATGGAATCTTCTATCAAATACATTAGCATAAAATAGCACAAATATGTTGCTTAAATCTTTGGCCTTTGCATTTTTTACTATGGACCAAAAAATATCAAAACGAAAAGATTACTAACATAGCTTCTAAACGATACCAACCGCTACGTGTTAATTCAATGACAGTCGGTGACAAACTGGGTTAAGTAACGCAACAAAAAAATGCCATTTCTTTTCCTTTTATCTTATAACTTAATTAAACATCTGCTATTGTCCTACATGTTTCTGACAAGCATTAGTTTATTCAGGTCGTCGTCTCTTCTCGCCACGTATTCAAAGAATTGTGCAGACCTTGTTAGGCATTTTGTGGACCAACATTCTTTCAGCAACGCTTCCAGTCACAAGTGTTTATATAAAAAAAAATATATTTTTTATTACAACAGGATGAATATCATGCGTTGTTTCTATCAGTTTATTTTTTGTAGAATCCCGATGCCTCGAGTTATGACTCGCAATATAATTTATGGCGTATCTGAAAAAAACGTACCCGTAACAATAGTACTGACGAGTACGTTGATTTATTGCGTCCGATATAAAAATTTTCAATTTGCAATAAACAAATCTCTCTGCTTTTGCGGTGATGAAATTTGTTGCTATTACTGGTCATATTTTTGGGCGGTATTAAATTTTCTTTCGCTGAAAATTTCCGCAAAGGGATGAGAAAATTGCCTTTATATTGTTTATTTATTTATAGCGGTGTCTACAAAAGGTTTCTGGGTTCAAATACCTAACCGAATTATTTACTAACGAAAGAAATTGTCGTGATTTATTCATCGGGGGGTTGCTAAGCCCGGTCGCTACCTGACTGGCACATATATTTTTGTTAAAAATAATGTTAAATGTTAATCCGTTATTATAAAACAGATATTAGTTGAATACTATACAATCTATTTTTGATCCTAAGATCGAAATTGAAGTTTTTTCATATGTCTGTACGATGAAAAATTGGAAAACAATCGATTCATCACCTAATATTTTTTATACATATGTTACATTATTTATTTATGCAATCTTGGACATTTTTTTAGTGATATTTTTGTTATGTTTTATCGAGCATCGTTTTAGTATGGCTTCTCCGCCGCTAAGTAAACGAGTTGCGAATGTTACTTTCTTCTAATCCTATTATAAAAGTATTCCATAACATTATTTTATCATCATGCGAAAATATCTCCCACCCACTATTTTGCTTCGCGTCAAAGAATAATATTTGCTGAAAAATTATCTATCAGCATAAAAGTACGAGTATAAATTTTGCCATGGACCTGTCTGATCGTGGAAAAGGTAGGAAATTCCGATAGACAGCGCTGGCCGGAAATGAGGTTCGATTCCTGCCTACGCCGTTAAGAGGAAAGTTTTCCTTTCATCGGCGTTTTCCCAAAAACGAAGACTACTAATGCAATTGAAAATATATCAGATTTTTTTTCACCCTCCTCGTCAGGCGAGTTATCAACTTGTTTGCTGGAAATATATTTGACTTTTCAATTCGATATGCCACATCTTTATAAAGAATCGTTCAGACATATGAGCAATTTGAAATTTAAATAAAAAAAATACTGAAATATTGTAGATGGGCGTAAATTTTTATTATCTCGTAATGATTTATAATTTTAATAGGAATATTGAACATTTTTGGCCATTCATATAAAAAATAATCCATTTTCTGCCCCAAAAGCCTATCCCTAATAACATAGGAAAAATTCGTGTCATCATGTAGGGTTGTATGGTCAAGATACCGTAAATAATATGCTTGCTCTTGTATTATTTACTTATGTTTTTATTATCCAATGAAATAGTATAAATAGTGGCGGCTCGTAGGTAAAATATTTAGGGGTTCTGAGGAATATTAAAAATTAAAAAAAGCATATTTCGCTCATATTTTATTTAAAATATAAAAAATATGGTGAGGTAAATATAATATTAAAATAATAATAAAATAAGTGACGAGCGTTACGTGGCTCAATGAAGCTGTCAGTCAATATGACTGCACCGAGTCGCAGTATAACACGGCGCTTAGCGGCGAGACACCCCCCGCACTCTCCCCACGTTCGTCCAACATTCGACGCCGGTAGCGCTGATTAGCAGGCAGCGCTCTTGCTACACATCCCGCCTAGGCACCGGTCAGAATTATATTTATATTTTCGTATACATAATACATAATCAATTGACAGATTTATTAATATATAAAAATATATTTTTCCTCGATTTGCTTGGGGGTGCTGCAGCTCAGCTGTGTCAGTGTATTTTTGTGAATTTTCGTATAGATTCAATCGTCGGTATAAAGGTTATAATGAACCAAAATTTTATAACAAGTTTTATAAAATACATAAATTTTACGATATAGAAATTAGCAACAATAAAATAATTAATATAATCTAACTACTCCATAAAATATATAAATATATAAAATTGGTAAAACATCTAGTGCTAATCTCAAATTACCGAGAATTCTACGCAATCAGGGATATTACGTCTTCTGCAGATTTTTGCTCTTTTGTTCAGTCGCTAGTTTTTATGTCTCTTTCTTAAGATTTACGATAGTTCAAGAAATAAACTTTTTCGCTTAATTTATAGTCGATTACATTAAACTAGCATCTGCATAGAATGAATCCTTTAGCAACTCATCATATTCTTGAATAAAGCGTTTGTTTTTGTTATGTATTTTTTTTTAATTATATAAAATGCAAACTCATTTTTCTAGCACTAGAACACTTATGACAACGTGAAAACAAAAACGGTGACCCGCAGAGGCTGACCAAAAATCAAACACATATTACGATATTTTAAAAGCAAGATAAATAATTATAGCAGATGAATGTCAACAACTAGAATCTATGTTAAATCAAATACTAAAAGCCTAACGTCCAAATTTATTCATTTGAAAAGGAATTATTCTTCAAAACGTCAATGCACGTGTCAAATCAAATGTAAAGCAATTGAACTGGGAAGTGTTACTCATCTTCCATATTCACCAGACGTAGCATCTTCAGTTACCCTTAGATGTGAGTAATATTTTAGAAATTCCATTTGTTGATGTTGTCAAATGAAAATTTCTCATTCGTTTAAAATTTTCCATGATATGGAAACATATACGTCATCTTATTGTGCGAGAAAATTTCCTAAATTTTCGTTTCGAAGATAGCAGCTAGATTACAAAAAGGTTTTAGGGAAAACGACACCGGGGCAGAATGGCGTGGCCGTTCGCATTATCAATACGGGGATTTGTATGGATTGTGCGTAAACTTTGCGAGCTTTTGTAGTCGTTTCGCCAACCCTATCTTTCAACTCGCTGCCTTGCCACATCCACCGAAGCTATACCTGCTGCGTTTTCCACAGGGTGTGTATGAGGGTAGTGGATACCCGAGCGCTGGACCCACCCGACCCTAAACCTTCCTCTTAAACCTGAAACCCTTTACCGGATATGAATTTACACTTAAACATTTCCGGTCGCGATAAGCGCACCGCTCTCGCAGGATCCATGTAAGCACCAAATTAAGTGCCGGCGGGGATTAAAAAAAAGATTTCCTCTCGTTTATAGTAATTTGGGTAATTTCTATGAATATAAATCGTGTGCTACAGGATGTACAGATTTTATGCAATTTCGCCGGCGAATTCTATTGCACTTGTTGATCGCTATAACCCCGGGACATTTTATGTATGAATTGGACCCCAGACAAAACGCACGGTAGATTTTCTCCCCCCACATGGCCTCCAATTGAAAACCTTTCAGACCCTATTGCACTCTACCTCTATTTTCCACTAGAGCAGTCGCGTCGTGCACACGACATAGTTAATAATGTTTTTTTTCTTTTTATTAATATCCATTTAATATAAGTAAAATTCCGGCCGTACGTATATTCCGTTTTCCATTTATGCATCCACTTTTCCTCCCATGTGTAATTAGTATAAATTCCGTACGCTCACCTAACTTTGTACGAGATACTTTAAACCCGAGGGTTTCACTTTGGAATGAGCATTACACTTTCATATCTGTCTCTGCTTTAGCAGGCAGTCGGGGGATATGTTATCTTTTATATTTGTACATAAACATTCTGATGTTCATGTCTGAATCAAACGCATGATTCGTTTGAAATTGAAAATTATAATTATTTACTTTAATCTCACAGACATTTCTGTATTAAAGTTTGTGAACTAAGATAGCCCCTCTTAATCCCGTGTCTTTAGGTAATGTAGAAGGGGAGCGCTTGTTGGTATTATATTCCACTTAGTTCGTGAGGTTATTGCAGTTTTCACAATTTTCTTTTCCACATTCGACGTAGTATTTTCATTATTTTTTTGCATGATTTATGGATATTTCATATACAGGTAACCCTCAATAACTTACTATACAAGTTCCTAGTGAATTCCGTGTTACGTGAGAATCAGGGCTAGTACAAAAAGGAGGGCTAGGTTGTAAAAACCTTTTTATATTACCAGTTTTATTAAAAATTTTAACATTTTTATGTGTCAAACAATATAAAATATAATTATTTTTAATTTATTCTACCTAAATTGAAAAAAAATCTTCCTCATCACTGCTCAATACTACTCAAAGTAAACGTTTTTACGGTCGAATGATCTTCGTTCTCTGCATCATTTTCATCATATTTATCTTCTGCCGCCTTTAAAAATTCTGTATGTTTTTTTTTTAAATAATTTAATATTTTGCGTTTACATCCTTCACATTTCCTAATTAATTTAATTGATTCGAATTGTATGAAACATATTATTTATTTTTTATGGACATATATCAATTGCTTATTAAGATATTCAATAGCTTTTGGCTTTTGATTTTTTACAATTCATATTTTTGACTTTCATTATACCCTGGATAAGTTTTATTTGGCTCAACCAATTAGTTGTATTTTAATTGTACACTCCGAAATCATTACAAAGGATAACATTTTTAACACTATTTTAAATAAGTTAGATGATAATGATAGCTTATTTTTCGAACGAGTGAATGTTTCCTATCCTATCTCACTACAATAATTTGCTTTTATCCGAAAATACAATTCTTTCTAATCACGAGCAATGGAAATTTGTGTCAGAACTATTTTTATTTGAGTAAAAAATGGTTTGACTGAAGATTTTGCCAAAAAGCGTACTTTTATGATTCTCCCCGACGTCGAGAAAGTAGATATGGAGACTAAATCTCAATGGTTCTCGTTTGTTTATTTCTGTTTTTTTTTGTTACAAAGATTTCATAAATTATGCATAAATTAATAATAAAAATTATTCTAGATGAATACACCACATGACAACAACCTTTTTTGTCTTATTTTTGCATGCATATCATCATTTACTAATTCAAGTTGGTGAATTTCACTAAAGTTACTACGATCGCGTCTAACCGTAAAACTTTAGCCTTAAATTGTGTGAAAAAGTAATAAAAGATAAAATAATATGATTGAAAGGGAAAATTAATATATGTATTGCCCTTAGCATCAGAAACGCTGTATTTATATTTTTTAAGTAGAAATGTGATGATGATGACAGAATATTTCAATATAACGCAAATCGGAAAATCTGCTATGTTTTGACGGCTTGTCATTTTCGTCTCATTAGTTCATGCCTTTTTCGCCCCCCCCCTTTTTTTTTTAAATATTCTGGCTCCTGTCGATGGATCCATGCTGAATAAACAAAAAAAAATATTTACATAAAATGCGTTACTTTTAATACATATGGCATCGTTTATTTTTTTTGGGATATCCGGGACAAAAACCTGGATAACAAATATTATGTATTGTGTATTCTGGTTACATTGCGTTCAGTGTTTACGCTCCACCAATCGTGAAGTACTCTTATTTTACACACTTTATTGTGAGAAGGATGCCATTCCATGTCTACGCTTTTATTTATAGTGACAATTTTCTTTATATCTCAACTGTAAAGTCTTATATTTGACAGTCGCCGCTTTTTTATATAGGGATAAGACCTTACCGAACAAATTCGGGGAATTGTGGTCGTAATTCGTCCCACTGGCTCGTTGCCAATCGAGGGTACTCGTACATAAAATGCGTATCTCTGACCGATTGCTTTTGATATTGCTTTATTTGTAAACTGTGGATATATCGGACTTGTGTGTGTTCGTGATGCGTTTCTCTGTTCGGACATGGGCTGCAGTGTATCGGCGGCCATTTGGGTTCTAGTGTCTCAATAACGAGGCATTACGTGCTTCTAATGTCTGCGTAACTCACCCTAATGTCTGACTTCTTCCGCAAAGTTTTCCTGCCCGGGTCCCATTTCTTTTTCACTCTGCCATTCTACATTGTTTTAACGATCGCCTCCCTGTCTCCACTTGATACTTATGCGCCGTGAAAAAAAGACGGTTGTTTATGAAGTTCTTGAATATTCCAAGGTTAAATACGTCCTTATCAAACAAATAAATATATATATTTAATTAGCGATATATTCATTTTTCATAAAGCAATTCGTTCGCATGCATATTAATATATTAGCGTACGTGACGAAAATCGCATATTATATATTTCTAAAACAATGGATTGCATTCGCGCGTGCTAAATCGAGCTGGACGATTGAATACTGTGCGATTTGCTAATGTTTTAAATATTTTATGTATTAAATTTAATTCAATGCGGTTCGTATGTATTTCAACTTTGAGATCCATTTAATATTACGGCTGTTTCAAAATTGTCTTAGCGCAGTTTTCACTAATTACATCTCGCGGAATTGAAAATAGAAGAAGGCATTCGCTTGTAGGTACTTTGTGTAATGTGCCTACTCCATTGTACGTAAACGGTACGAAATTACGTTATGGGTACCGCGTTTTATTCATCAATTGATTATAACGACGATATTAAGTTAAATATAACAATTTAATCAAATGAAAAGTTTGGCATAAGCTTCTAATCGTTGAGGATTAGATGAAACGAACATATTTCGAAAAGAGCAAAATTGTAGGTATTATTTTAGTATGATATTGGATTGACTCATATAATCTTTAATACACTTTAATCATCTTCCAGTATAAACAAAAATGTGATTCCCTACAGGATATTGATAGTATACGAATGATATTGCTGGAAAGTGACGCCTGTTTATTCCTAGAAGAACTAATGTATCATAAACACTGTAATATATCACACAATATTACTGATTTTATATATGCTTAAGCAGTGCTGACCTAGACCTCCGAGGAGGGTTATTGACGTAGTTTAAATGCTTTCGAGATGTGGTGTTTAAGGCATATACTTAACGATTTTCATTAGTTGCAGTTGTATATATGTAGTAAGTAATATATTAATCTTTGCGAAGTTCTAAATATTCAGATTTACAGATCTTTAATGATCTGTAAGTCACTGTGGAATGGATTTCGGAAATGTTGCAGGAAAGTGAAGTTTTTCACACTATTCCACAAAGATAGAAACGCCAAGAGAAGAAGCGCTTACTGCTATAGAGCAGCGTGTCCAATAGTCCCTTCTATAGTGCTTAATACTAGAGCGCTGTTTTTTTTTTTACAAATTACAAACACAAAATTAGATTTACTGGAAATTCTCTGCTTTCGTACCTAACCACTTTAACCTATAGACGGCTCGGAAACAACCGCGTCGTCCGAAGGGGGCCTATTTATAATGTATAATAGACCCCAAGCATTTCAAGTCAAAATATTGATGAAATCTTCATTAATATCTTGATTTAAAATGCTGTAAAATGGATTATTCTAAGAATAAAAATAGTTATTCATGATATACTTTGGTCCGACCGCCGAGTTCTCTTGATAATATTTATTCTTTAAACTTTTTTTAGACAAATACAAAATGTTTGTGAGATGTAGGATTTATATTAAAAGTGTTATTCGAGAACAATTAAAAACTCGGGATCCCAAATAGACTCCATCGCTAGGGTAAGGATAGGTATTAGATGACTTCGTACTATACTATTTATTATATCTAAAATTAATATTATAGTTATACGCTCTTCATTGGCAACGTAGGGATTATCACGAAATTTTGAATACATTAAGGCTTTATTCGTATTCTTTTCTGCGTTGTGTTTTTTCAACAAATTATTTATCTTCTGTTGCATTCGTAAATTTAGAAAAAAAATACAAAATGGGGAATTGTACACATAACTCATGGATACTAAAATATTAATGTAGCCAATCAAAATAAAACTTAAATGAATGTCACAAAATCGTTTAACTTTTCAGTAAAAAAAATATGAACGAGGTGATCGTAAAAAAATTAGGCAATAAAATCTTCGCCAGCTCGTGAATTCGTCCACCGACTAGACGCAAAGGCGATCGTGAACTTTTGACATCAGAACTTTAATTTCGCCATCTAAAAATCCCACCCTATATACACAACAAAATATACAGAGGTAAACGTATACAATCGACGCAATATTTTTCAAGACAAAATGTTGCACCGGGCAATGGTTAACAATCCAAGACTATGGTGCGTCAAAGCGCTTCACGATTGCAAAGGGTTAAGTATCTAAATTTACATCATATCAAATAATCCAATTTTCAATACAAACGCTCGATTCATACTCGTATAATATTCGGTAATATGTTTAATATTCATTTTGTCCTTGTTTCGTAGTTACGTGACTACTAATACATGTCTTTTGGGGGTTATTAAGGTTAAGTTTTCGTCGAGTGGATTTCGTTTCTATGGATAGGTTTTAAAATAATTTATAAGTGGCACAAATACGGCATGTTGGTTTAATAAAAACGTCAGCAAAACATGTGTCGTTCGTTATTGAACGTGCACCATTTTTTAAATTGGTTTTTCCTCAACTGAAAGGAAAAAAAACACGCCATGTGAACTAGCCGTTCATGGAGTCTAATTGTTCTATCCATACCTTCCGCCACCCTGGTGTTGCCTTTTTTTCGAACGGACACGTTTTATTAGCCAACCGCTAAATGGCCCTAATCGCTCCGACCGCGCCCTGATTTACCGACCTCGCCCCTAACTCCTAACCGACACTTGCTTTGAAAATTTTTCCACGAAAGATCCGAATGCCATAGCGGAGCTTTTATGTTATTGTTTTTGATTCTCCGCCTTCTTTGCGGATACCCAAACGTTTTATTATTTAAACGTCCATTAATTAATTAATCGTCAAATGGACATCGCAGTGGATCGATTAAAAATCATAAACATGTCGCAAATGGTGTCATAATACGTACACTAGGTTGGCGTGTTAACCAGCAATTGCAAAACGACAGAATGAATATGTTATCAACTTGCTCATGACCCATCCTATGTATGCAAATCTTATTAAATGTTTGTATACTGAAATTAGAACGCACAATGAGTAGAACCGTCTGCTTTGTTTATTTATTTAAATTATCTTTACTACTACAACGGATTCCTTAATCTTAGTGTAAAATATTTTCTAAAGTCATTCAGTATTTTTTTATACGATCCATTTTTCATGCGCCTAATAGAAATTTAATATGTGTAAATTATTGCGATTGAGATCTACGTACTACGATTTGTCACTGTCAGCAATATTTACAGATCGATGGTCTATATACGTAATATTCAATTACCTTAAGTGGATTTTATTTATAAAATTAGGGCAATCGTTATATTTTAGGATCGGCATTGTTTTTATTCATATAGTGATAATATAACATATATTTAACGCAATCCTTTTATATTTAGTTGTGTAGTATTCTGTAATACTCTCTATTCGTAAAGTTTTACCATATTTTTCTTTGAAATTTATTATGATGGCACGAAACTGAAATTTATTATCATGAGATTTGCTGTATAAATTATTTTCATACATATATACGTTTCTCATCTTGATAATATTTTTAATGAATATTTTATTTATTATTAATATAATGAAAGATTGTTTTTTTTTGCCTTTACATCTGTAATGAATCATTGCTTGAAAAAATATAATAAACTCGGAAATATAAATGCCGCGTCATAGAGCGATGTTTAAAGTAATTAAATTAATTAAAACATATAATGCGACGCCATTTGTATAATAATAACATACATATTAGGGGGATTTAAAACAAATCGTTCTTTTATTGAAGAATAATTAATCCTTTAATCGCTGTTGTCACACCGGGGTGACAACTGCTTACCCTTCGCACACGCTAACGATGCGACGAGTCTTGTGTTGTCGCGTGTTGGTATTGGATGTGGCGGCGATGGCTCAGGGTTAGAAGGCCACTTATATATGTATGTATGTATTTAGAAACCATTAGTTTAGTAATTCAATTCGAGTTTTAGCTTTATTTTTGTATTTGAAAATACTACTTTTGTAATTTTTCTTTTTTAGTACGTTCCTGTACAGTCAATATAGCTATCTCGTTTCGACAAATTCGTCTTCCCTGTTGTTGAATACAGCTCCAAATATGCTTTTCAGTATCATCTTCTACAGGATGTCTATTTGCTGCCTAACTTGAGCTATTAACTCGGCAATCAGACCTGTATCAAGGTCTTATAATGTTTGACTTCCATGAGAAATGTCTCGACTGTAAATAGTTAAAAGTCCAAGGTATTACCCAGCTAGTTTAATTATTATACGTTACCAACGAGGCAAGATACAAAAACTCTCAGACTAGTTCAAAGGTGGACTTGTTGACTTTAACCAGTTCAAAGATTTGGTATTTCTTTAACGCTTGCTATTAGTGATCTAGTTTTCTTAGTTTTAGGGTCGAACAACTTTTATTTACCTCACAATAAAATCAGTAATTAAATAAAGAGAAAAATACCCTAGTTCTGATTTGGCAAAAAACTGACGTGATTGCTTTTTTAACCTAGCCGTGCCGATGGGGTCTATTAGATCCCCAATTTTTCTTTTAATATAAATCCTACATGTCAGAAACTTTTTGTATTTGTCTACAAAAGTCTAAAGAATAAATATTATAAATAATCATTGACCTTTATTTCCCACTATTGCTAAGAAATAAAATAAAAACAACAATATTCGCTTCTGTTGCCATGTGGGAGATGTTTTTTCTCGTTTGCATCCGGTATGATGTTCCATGTGCGAGTGAAACATATTAGTGACACGTGCCGCAAGAATTGAATCAGCGGCGTGTGCTCATTGTACTGCGAAACATCGCGGAGTGCGCGCGTCACTTACACGTCATATTAATTAGTAAAATAATCCAAAATATCGACCAAATTATTAAGCATATCATGAATAACTATTTTTATTGTTAGAATAATCCATTTTTTTTTTAAATAATGGTATGGATGAATTCTTCATCAATGTTCATCAGTTTTCGAGCCGCCGTGATGGATCGTTTAATCATTTAAAACTTGAATATATTCTCAAATAACATTTATTTTTGCATTCAATTTAAATTGTAGTTAATCGAATAATTAAAATATTTAATTATTCCCTTTTGTAGTGTGCAATACAGTGGACTACCGACTGAAAATATTTAACGGTTGCTCTCATATGAGCTATCAGCAATTTTTTCATTAAAATGTATGTAGTTGCCCATTTGGGCTTTGCCCCCTGTACATTCGGTTTATTTTACGAACGTAAAAATCTCCTTAATTGGGTTTATTCGGCGGAGTTTCAATTTCTATTTGCAAAAAACAAGCATTTCAAATTCGTTTTCAATTAATTAAACTTTTTAACGGCCGTGAATCATCCATTCATCTAAAAATTTCAGCAAAAGTCTATGTTTGCTTAATGTTTGCCTTGTATAATTAATACTACCATGTACCGAGCAGTGTCGTCCGTAATTGATCTCAATAAAACGCTTAAGTGCATTCATCGATAAAAACGTTCGGTTCCAGTGGCCTGTAAAGGTTGTTTGTAGAGTAAAAAAAATGGTCGACTGGTCACAGCGAAAATCTATATTGCCTTATTACCGGGTTTGCACATAAAGACGGTCTATTGGACGTTGGGGGCGGGAAAATTGCTGGGGTGATCACACATTAGGAAAAGGCCGACGCCAAAACAACAGGGAAAACTTTATCAATTTGTGGCCTATACTTTTCATTCGAATTTAACCGTACGAAGCACTTATCAGCAGCGCTGTAATTGTCGATATGATTTTATCTGCGTTTTATCGTGATTGCTAATGATGATATGAGACGATTGCGATGTTATTTGCAATGATGAGACGCTCTTATGATTAATATTATTGTTTAAAAAAAATATGAAAACTCTTACATATATACTCGTATATTTTTAATAATTATTCTTATCAATCATATATTTTATATAACTGTCGTTATCCTTGACTTATGAGAATTGTATTAATGTGTGAATTTTTATACGATCCTCCTCAGTTAATGTAAATAAAATGTCCGGGATTCGGATTACAGATTGTTAAAATAAATTCGTGACAGTTTTATTTTCTTTTATTTACCGAAGCTTTAAATTTTTTATACGGTTCCGTCAACAACCGAGTACACCGAAAGCTGTGACGGCTTAAAGAGGTCACATATTGATTTTTCAACCCTTTCATACGTTCACATTCACTCGGCTTGACATCCCCATCATCCATAGTTTTGTCATCTCTATAGTGCCATTTTTTATGGCGATCCGATTGAAAAGTTTTGGTATCCAAAAGGGATTTAAATCGGAATCCGGCACAAAAGCGCTTGAATATTTAATATCAGCAGATGAACTCTTGAATTATTTTAATATGAACATTTTATTTTTGGCAACAATTTTCAATCATATATTTGATTACTCAGCCATGGCACTTTTTCCCGAGATCACTTCCCACATTCTCTTTTTTTCTATTTTATTGCCTCGTAAAAGATTCAGTTCTCAAGTGTTTTACGGCGAATCTGAACTTACAGGGTTACCGAAATTCTTCATATACACCATATACCATGCGAGTGTTTTATCTATCGATCAAATTAATGATTTTTAATTAAATACACGTATGGAATTATTTGCAAAAATAATATAAGATATTTTATCTCTGTATTATAATATAACAATAATACATGATAGTACCGTTATCGTGCTGTAGGTTATCATCAGAAAAATTGTTTCGTAATAACCCGTATCGGAATATCCGAAACAATGTCCGAAAATTTGCGTATAATTTTATATAACAATTTAGGGGTGGATGTTGGCGGGGTTTCAGATGGTCGATCCACCATGGGCGACCCATAAATCAGTTGCGGTGGGGTAGGGATGGGGTCCGTAGTCCTCTTGGGATATTTTGGGAGCGTGGAGGAATCAAACCGAAATAAGCAATCGCTGACGTTCATGAGAGTCCATAGAACGAGTATGATTTTAATTAATCATTCGTGGATGGGTCGAAATTTCTGTCATGATTCCCGAGAGATATAAATTGCCCAGAATAAAAGACAAATATATAATAAAAGAACATAAAGGGATTATATATATTTAAATTATAAAAACCCGAATCTGTTCGTTTTATATTTTTATTTTAGTGATTAATAATATAATTTATCAACTCAATAGAACGTAACGTGAATGCCTGAAAGATAATTGTTCCACGTCTTTCCATGATCAATTTAAGTTGTTTGTAAACTTTCTATTATATACAAAGTAGTGTAATTAATTCAATCTCTTCTATATACGTAATCTTACCCAAAGATTTAGACGTCAATACAACAAAATATAATTTTATCATATATTTTTATATAATTTTGAAATCCATTTGTAACATTTTTAGGGTTTTTGATATTGTTGTAAATTTATTAGTGGGACCAAATAAAAATCCCGCATTTTTTATAAATGTGAAATGTATTTTTTTCCATATTTATTTTACATATTATTATAAAAGATAATTTACATCATTATTTTAAACTACATATTTCCTGTCTTCCTTATATTAGCAGAGTCTATAAGTTGCGAGATTGTTGGGCAGCGCCCATTTTTCCTTTTGTCTAAATTTGTTGACGGAGATTTATTTAAGCAATCTTTCTTATAGTTTTTTAATTCCCATTTTGAAAAAAAAAAATTGGGCTTTGATTCGAAATACTCGTTTAAGTGGTTTTCGACTTTTTATATATATATTTTGTTATATTTCGAAAACATTATTGTCTTGGAAGTATACTCCATAATTCTAAGCAAGGTCTGGGGAATATGAAGGATGTGGCAGAACCTCCCGGATTAACTCCTGAATTTTTTGGCTTCTATTATCGTTGTAAAGATTTATTTCCTTTTTGTTAAACAATATTGGACGTTTGAATTTTATTTTCTCGTTTAATCTTTCCAATTGTTAATAGTAAACATCTGCACAAATTGTTTCATCCGGTGTCGGTACACATATATTACCCCCAGTGTCGTGGTTTAACACGTGGTAATATATGTGTGAGACACTCATTCCCATTGCATCTTTAAATTCTTTAGAATCATTATCGAATCTTTATATGGGTAATTGATGTTTTGGAATCTTTCTGTTATGCCATATATCCATCGTAAAAAATAAATTTTATTATTCATAAATAATGTTAAACAATAAAATAATTAAAAGCATTAAGCAATCAAAATTACTGCGTCTATACCCAAACTGCACTCATTGGGTTAAAAATACGCGATTTCTTTCGGGTCCCCCTAATATTATCACGTCAAGGGAATAATTTATCGAAGCACTTTACTAATTGTGGTCTCGGCAATCTAATTACCTTTACCTTTAATCCTTGTGATTATCATGTTAGTCACTCGAATAGATTCCAGCTTGATAATATCTCACGTCTTGATCACTCTGTAGATTCGGGGCTAAAATAAATTGTACGAAATAATATACGATAGCGATCTACGTTTCCAAAATTTCATGCCGGCATGGCGACACAGTAAAAAAGAAGGGGAAAAACATTTTTCAATTTTATGGGCGATCGTAATATAACTTATGGATTCTTTTATTTATTTTATTTACCCTCGGCTGATACACATAATATTTTATTTGAAGAATATATTTTTATTTTTAATCGCCGCGTACAAATATTGTTTACGTTAGTACTTTTTTTTATATTGATAGCCGTCGATGCAGGTCAACAATACGGAAAAATCTCTGGAGAGCAATAATTTCCGGGATACAATCTCAGTTTATCCCTCAGCGTTTTCTTGTGAACTATTTCCTAGCATTATACTTGAAGCATGTTTTGTTTTATTTATAAATATTATTTGTAATACAACGAACGGAAAATATATGCACGTAATAAAAATCTAGAACAATGAAAATCCTTTTATCTTGGAAATCCGCAATGGTTAATCTGATAATTATTATATTTCATTTTGAATAAAATCTATTAATAACTGATTATATCCGATTTTTGTTACATCGTTAATCCACGTATTGTGATCCACGTATGATATTTAACATTAACCAGAAACTCCGAGTGAAAGTATGATTGAAAACTTCGGGCATTTCGTCTGTAGAATCTTCGAAATTCGTCGGTTGCAGTCGATTATTACTTGCCGCTAGTGATGCTGTAGCGATATGATCAGCTAAGATATCATGGTTCTACAATAGATTTGTGGCAAATACACTTGCCGTTTTCCATAAACTCAACTACTCAAATAGATCTCAGAACGCGGTGACCGTAGTGAATGTAGTGAGGAAAATTGTTCAGGTGGAAGCAATGGCACAATCCAGCTCCTGATGATCTTTTCCTTTGATCAGGCACGCTAATTAAAACAAGCCTGGACTATTCAGAAAATAATAATTATTTTTAAAGTGTTTTGATAATGATTCTGTTGACGATGGGCACGTGAAAAATTGCATAATATAAGCCATATAAAATCTTCAAGTGCCGTAGCTGGAATGAACATGGACGGCATCAAAACGGCTTTAATACAGCAGAGTCTTTTCTCTTGATCCAGTACTTTTATACATGTATTTGTAATTTCCGTTTATGCAAGGGATATATTATTCGTGTGTGGAAATTTTCGATATTCTAATTAAATAGAGCAAGCGTCTTATGTTTACGTTATCAAAGTGCATTTGTTAATATTAGATCGCGGTATACAGCATCGTCCCTTGCGTTCGTCGGGGAGATTTTACTTTTGACGCTGCTTTAATTTAGTCACGGACAAAGCTCCTTTGTATTTTGAAAGCGAAACAATAGAAACGTTCCAAATTGAAGAGCCGTTGAATTAATCACGTTTCCATACACTTTTTTCGATATTCGCGATGTTTCGCTAATTTTTATTTTGATCCTTTTCTCGAATATCCTTTGTACGTCATCCTCTTTCCCCGTCGGTCCGTCTCCCCGCTCTCTCAAGGTTACTGTATTTGCTATTCAACTTTCGTATTTGCTCCTCTTTTCTGGAGTTTCGTCAGCTGTGCTGGAAGTTGGCGGGTCTCTGTTGGGGGACGCACGTACGCGCCTCGTTTGCTTTCACAGCAAGCCGTGGAATCAACCTTTTCTTTGTAATCTATTTACTGCAAACGAACGCGCGAATATCTTCAGAGACACGTGTACAAGCATATTATATACAAATCATTGCGATCGATTGTTGTGTATTGTTCATTAGTTATGCAATTGCTACAATAATGTTTCAATACTCGTTTAAGAATCGATGTTAAAATACTGTATTTTTAAATGAACTACTATAAATACAGTTGTTTTAGGTAATTACATTGAATAATTCATTAGGAATTCATCTATTTGTTTTATTCTCATATCCAACGTACGTAACAAAAATTGATCATATAAAGAAGTGGAGACTGCGATGCATTCGTGGCCCAAATCTCAGCCCGATTCCTGGCGCAAAGCTAGATCTAATTAATATATACAAGATGCAAATTGTAGATAGATTCTATTACTTGATTATTGAATTAAAATATATCTTTTTTTTATACTTTAACGTGGAAGCCTCCCAGGATTCGAAATGGATATAACGGAGGAGGCAACGAGACACAAATTCATAGAGACAGCATCTTTATTTATCGGAAACAATACAGCGGACGAATCAGCCTAGCCGACCTGAGGGTTACAGTAGTACTTATTAAACGATTATAACATCGAAGAGGAGTTACAACAAAATATAAATGATAGCAGCGCACTAACAAAGTGCGCTGCTTTCTATCCGGGAAGGCTATCGCCTTCTTACATGGTTGACCATTTCAAACTGATCCTAAAACTCTGGGGCATCTATATATAATCTATAGGCTTCACCAGGAAACCAATGCTTCCCTTGTCTTGATCCATGACACGTGTTGGTTAGGTCACTGTACTCCATAGATCTCAAACTATGGGGCTTTGCTCCTGTTGTATGAACCAGTACCGAATTTTGATACGTGGTATAGCAAACATTTTAAGAGCCGGGATCCTTCTAGAACCATATTCGAGTTAATGTTTCCATAAAAGCGAATATGTCGTCACCCATGCTCTTATCGCATTAGCTCACTGCCGAATTGTTCTACATATGTCATAGACCAAGCAAACCGATTTTCCAGCTATCCTCCGACGTTACAATACATAATAATATTTTTTTGGCTGATTTTATTAACCTAGCCGTGCCGATGGGGTATATTTATGACCCCAAGTTTTTGAATTATCTCTAATAACTCTTATCCTACATGTCACAAACCTTTTGTATTTGTCTGAAAAAGTCTAAAGATGAAATATTGTAAATAATTATCATCTTTTATTGTCCGCAATTGTGAAAAAAATTAAAACAATAATATTCGCTTCTGTTGGCACGGGCGCGATGTTTTATCCAGTACGATGTGCAAGTGCGAATGAAACCATACTAGTGACACTCATTCTGCGGCGGGACATCACCGTGTTCGTGCGTCACTTCACCTCATATCATAAATAACTATTTTTATTCTTTGAATAATCCATTTTTTTTAGCATTTAAAAACAAGAATGCTTGGGGTCTATTTTTCATTGCGATAAGACCCCCTTTAAGCGATTCCGTTGGCTTCTTCGAACTGCCGTGACGAATCGACTAATCCTTGGTTTATCCGTTGTTTATAACAATCAATGTTTATTTAATTATTTCCGATTGTTCTCAAACCACATGCAAAATAATATGCGCTGTCTTTATAAAATATTATTGTTTTAATTTAATAATTTTTGGATTGCAAACGTGCAATTAAAATACGTAGAGGGCAAATATAAAATGCAGTCAACAAAAACTGCGTTCTATAGCAGGAAGCGCTATAGGAAGATTGACTGTACATAAATTATTCTATTTTTATTTGTCGTATGAATACAGAATACATGGTTTTATTTATAATCAACAGTCATATAGTAATAAACAATAATAATAATAATGACAATAATCTATAATAATAATAATAATAATAATAATGAAAATAATAGTAATAGTAATAGTAATTGTGAAAATAGTAATTAGGAGGTGATGGGATGGCATCTATTGTTGTTTATTATTTATATTGGATTCTGTATATTGATCGGGTATGTTTTGGGCCGATCCTCTAGTGTGTGTCTTTTAGTTTCGTGCGAGCACTACTCATTATTATTCTATCATTATGCACGATGGGGGACCTTTTTTTTATTCTTTTTAATTAAATAAAAAATGAATATATTCTTTTAAACTGTGTATAAAACCGTGCAAAAAGAGAATCAGATATTCTTTTATTATATTATTTTCCAGAATTGTAATATTACTACATTCAAGAACCGACAGTTACATCGCGTAGCTGCAACTACTCTATCTATTCCACAATAGCGAAAATTGAATTATGAAACCTTTTTTAATAAAAAAAATATACAGCAAAGCTTTACACGTGTATTCGTCATATATCATTTTATATTAAATTTTTATTTAAGAATAGCCGTTCTAAAGCTCGTAATGAGTATATTCGCGGAGCATACATTATTCATCTTTCACAATATTCCTATATGTGTCTCCTTTTCGCACACATTGTTTCACGGTTGCACTGTTTCTTTCCCATTTACGCGACAAATATTTTTTCTCAATGGTCCCTTTAAATATTATTTATTTGGCGCCGCGTGAGAATGAATGAGATTTATTTGGATGTAGATTTTTCGACTGATGTGTAACTATGCGTTACTTCGATATGAACTGAAACGAAAATCCTTCATTTTATAAGATTACTTGAGGGTATATGTGAGTGAGATTGAATTTATTTCTTGGAAGCCCTAAGAAGGCTACCATCTCGCCTGCGTTCAATTTTACTTCCTCTGTATGTACTTTTGATTCTTAAATTAAATAGAAATATTTTATGTATCTATAATTCATTTTGTTCATAATATATAAGATATTGATAAGGATATGATATTAAATTGAATCAATCATATTCGTCGAGATATTAATTTATATATTTCGTAACGATTTTCATACAGTTTATTGAGTGGAAAATCTCGGTTTTCAGCAGAAATTTGTTTCGTTTTGTGTAACACTCGTTGCAAAATAAGTCTAAGTGTTTGACCCATTAAGTGCAGCAGTAGAGGTTTTTACGAGGAGGAAAACAATGGTCCATTACGAAAGGAACGGCATTTCTCTATGTTGGAGGCGTTGTGCTGCTACGAAAATATTACTGAAACAAATCGCTGCGATCAAAGTGAAAACGGATTTATGTCATTGAAATATATATATTATTTTTGCTCGTAAAAAATATTATTTTCAATTTTAATGCGAAAGTTTATGGGATAGTATCGAGCGGGTAGGATTTTTCTACGGTGGTTAAACTTTGCGAAAATCCACGTCGACTTGGTGTGTGATGTCTCCCTTAGGCTTTCGTAGAGTAGAATAAAAAACCTAAAATGTCGGAAAATCTTATAAATTATCCTGCGCCTGAAAATAACTCGCTCTATTATGTAAAGTGCTCTCGTAATTCAGGCAACATTCAAAAATGTATGTACTAGCACATTGTCGACTAGTCAAACCCATTTGCCTACATGCGAAAGATAAAATAGCAGATGAAACTATTTTAAAAAAATACGTTTTAAATTTATGTATGTACCATTACACAATTTCAGAGAATGTAATTTATTCGTTAATTCACGCGAAAGAATCCTATTTGGATCATGGTTTAATTAATTAAATTGTTTATTTGAATGTTTTATTTCTCTTTGATTCAATCTCTAATTATTCGTTTCGTTACGTTCTAAACTTTATTATAGCTTTGATGTGAACTCTAAACTTTAATTTCAGTTTCTACTAATTTAGCATATTTCCCTTGTTAGTTCAAGTAGAGAAGCGTTACATCAATTGCTGCAATTCTATCAAAACATAATTGGAATATAATAAAAATATTATTTTTATCTTGATAATTTATTTAATTAATGAAAAACACTTATTTCCTTGATTGTTTCTGAGCCCTTTGTATTTATTATTGTTATGAAAAATATTTAAAATAAACTTGAGTTTATAAGAGGATTATTGCTTTTATCAAGTGAAATTATTTAATTAAATTTTATTTGCTAATTTATTTATTATGCTTTCTTCTATGAAATGAAATCTTTTTCACACATATGATTATATTACCATTTCCTTCCAACTTCGTACAATTTAGTATGTGAGCCCTTTATACGATAATCCCTCGGGCTCAGACGGTCAACTTGCGGATAGGTCTTTGTGTTTTCAAAGCAAGGTTTTGATAGAACACGTTAAATCTCTTGAACTGGATACAATGATTCCAGGTAGTTTGTTTCGACAACACCTAAGATTAATTCAATTCACAGCCCGGATGAAATTATTATCCAGTTTTCTCAAATAATCATGTTTGGGAAAGTGTATCGTGCGAGCTGGAATTTTCCTTTATATTAAAATATATTTTTAATTTCTTTTGTATCCCCAGCAGAATACACGGGAGATTATTGATTCACCGTAGAATAAACTATTTAAATTGAATTACGTCCCGGAGCGGAATTTTCGTCTCTCATTTTCATTCTCCACACAAAAAATTCCTCTGTCATAGCTTTGAAATATAAGTGGAAGTCGTAAAAAATATGATGAGAAATAATTTTGCTTTTCCTTTGGGCGGTCTTTGTTCCCCTCATACAAATTGATGCATTCGTCCTGGGTTTGAATCGTTACGTCCACAAAATGAAAGGAGAAGAATGGGATGAATGCCCAAGATAAATCTCTCTACACTTTTTCTACCGCTCGCGAGCCATAAAACAGTGTTGCGTAATGTTTTCGGGTTCATTTGTATCATCCGTTCTCCGGTTTTAAAAACAATGTAACGGTCATGAATGTGAATATTTTAACAATATGATGTAGAAATAAAATTATGAATACAGAATGTTTCAGAAAAATATATTTAACATTAGTCAATATTTGGTGAAAACCTTATTATAAATTTAATAATCGGTTTCACAATTTTATGAGATCCGTGAATGGACTCTAAATATTATCACGTTTTAATGAAAAAAATATATCATAAGAATTTAATGTGCATTAATTACATCATTAAAAAATTTTAGCCCTGTATTAAATTTTTGGCAAACATTATTCTTTTTTATAATAAAAATAAATAATCCTAATCTTTTCTTCGTGCATAATGAAAAGTTATTGATGTAATGTTTCTTCCAATATTGCGGAGGTGCGAATAAAATCTATATATCTGCCCCTAACATTGCCGTGAAATGCCCGAGAGGCTTTTTAAATCTAAGCATCTTGTATCATCTTTATATTCGCCGGGGCTTATTTCGGGTTATTTTCTTATATATTAGCTTTTTCCTTTGGGGCGTTTTTCACGCAGGAAAACCCCCCCGCGGGAAATGTGACTCTATTCGACCCCCGCTCGTTTCCCGTTTCCATTCTCTCTATCGATCCTCTTTTTAACTATGTAACAACTGTTATTTTTAAATTACAATTATGGAATTCTCGGAAAATATATTAACAAAGCATTGACATCGTATTACATTGCTTTTCATCCCGCTCAGATTGTAGCACATTACTGAAACGCGAGATAAAGAAGTCTTATTTTGCTATAAATATGTATAAATAAAAAAACGTATACAAACACTTTAAAGATAATTCATATCTTTAATTAAAATCCAACACTGAATCGTCGTTTAAGAATTTAATTATACATTACTAGGGCAAACACTGACTTTTCATTACATAGTTAATAATTGCATATTTTACTTGTCTTATGCTACATATGTTAATATTATATTTGGCGAATTAATTATTAAGAATAAATTAAATTCTTTAATCTTGTGTGAATGGGTCGCCGAGCAAAAATTTTATTAGCTGCTTTCCTTTGTGCATTTTTCACCCCAGCTGAAATCTTGAGCTCGCTACTGATGATATTTAAGCCGAAGGGAATGGCTCGTAATAATAATCTGTCACAAGTATTTCATTATGTTTCTGACGGTGGCGTTAATTATTTTCGCGAACCCCGTGCGCGGTTCATTTGCTACACGTAATCCTTTTTACACGCGCCGTTGCTGTGAAAAGAAAAAAAACTGGAAAAAAAATATCATAATTTACTGTCTGTTATGCATACTTGGTTTTATATCACTGACGAAATTCAACTTTGGTTAATAAGCTCTACGCATTCGTAGCACGGATCGTTTCTTTCCCCGTGCATTCGCTAACAAGGCGATGGACACATACTTTCTTGCTCTAGCAACCATAATGAACGTACACAATTGGCTTAAACCCCTGCGTTTGTTTTGCCATGCATGTCTTATAGTTAATCGAATTTGATACGAATCTGGGAATGGGATTTTGTTAAGGGAATTGACTTAGCTCACTTCAATTAGGATCATGGATCTGATGAAAATAAACAAAAATGCTACCTTGGAATTCAACATAATGATTTATGTTTAATTCTAATTATGAAGTATTTTGTCGATATTCTTTTATTAAAATAAAAATGTGATGTGTTTTTTTTTGTTCAGATTTCTTTATATATTTATCTAATATTTTATCATCGAATCAAATTCTTTAACTTATTTTATCATCTATAACTGATGACCAAATACAGCTGTTGAATCGGCCGAGCCGACCCGGAGATTATTGTTTGACTTAATTGACTGCTTCGCTTTGTACCTAAGTTGAAGCTGTATGAGACACAGTCCCTTGCCATCCACACCTGGTATACACGGCCCTAACTGAGACAGTCTTATTCTTGAAACGCGAGATTTAAAAAAAAAAAATTGCTCTGTGTAAGTGAAGAGAGAAAGGAGTGGAAAAGTAGTTTTGCTCAACGTTACGAAAGTTAATGCAAACAAACTAATGCCCTGTAGCAAATTATTTTGATGATTAGGTCTATGTGACTGTTTGGACCCTCCACCGGGAGGTTCGTAGGGAAATACCGCACCAGACATCATGGAGTAGGTCGTGATGCGCGACGTTCATGTAAGGACAGAACCACATAACGTGACTTAAGTCCTAACAGACGAATCCAAAAAAATAGTCTAAAGATGCTACTTGTTTAACTTCATAAAGCTCTCTAAACTCTGGGGCATCTTTATATAGATTTTGGAAGGCAGTAGTGGGAGCACCGTTTTTCTGCCCTGATCTATACCATGTATCGATCGGATCACAGAACCCTATAAATCCCAAACGATGGGCCATGCTTTTGTTCTATAGAGCTGTGCCCATTTTTAAAACGTAGTATAGCAAATAATTTAAGAAGCGAGATCGTTCTAGATTCTAGAACCATATTCGGATTAATAGTCGCACCGCATCTCATCTTGTGAATTCTTAATTAAGTTATAATTTGGTATTTTTGTGATTATTTTTGATCCATACTCTTTAAAGTCTACGGCATTCTGCATCTTGGATTGCACCCATCCAAGTCACTCAGGCCTCAGTGGACATATCTTGTCACTTAGTTTGGAACGATCACCTAGATATGATTTCTTTTAACAATATATCAAAAGAATTCATTTTGAGGCACTTTGTCTAAAGTCTATCCTCTTCCAAGATAGACTCAATATTAAAGTAATCTAATTTCCATTAACAAATCTATGTTACTTCAAAACCTTTTAAAGGAGATTAGTGGATGCTAACATATTTTTCTCTTTACCTAAAAATAAAAAAAAAAACAAAAAAAAATCGTTTTTATTCATTCACAGCTAAAGGATTAAAATCATATATATTATATATCGATACGACATACTTATGATTAAAAATATGCAAAACAAAACAATGAAACTATTTAATTAACATGTTTTTGTATAAAAGATAAATACAAGTTTATAGTTAATAGTCACAGTATGATATCCCTTATGTGTACGTATATCTGTTACTTAGTAATAATGTGCGAGTATTTCTATATTTAGCTAAATAAACTTGATATAAGCCCTTATATATTGTGGAGTCAATATTTATTTTATGTAAGAAATTTTCGTAAAACTTATTAATTGAATTGTTATAAAACACTCATTACAACGTATTTATTTATTAAAATTTATTTATTGTCGTTTTAAATTTGTTGAATTTATAGAATATATTATTTTATTCTTTTGTTGTTAATGATACATACATCAGGATGATGAAAACATCCCAGTTAAATTATGACCAGTGTTATGTTCATATATCACTGGGAGTATAAAAGAATTGTAACTTTTCGTGTAGCGCATTGTCCGACGTGCGTGAATGAATCTCGTTATCCTACATGCGGTCTCGGCTCTATGTCGGCTACGGGTCTACGCCGCCGTAGACTCTGAGGGCGCACGCACCCTCTCTCAAAATAGCAACGCTATGCCTAATGTCTGTTTGTCGTCTGCTCGAATGTCTACAAATCGAATTAATATACATTTCACAGGGTAGGGGTGAAGGACCCCTTCCCCACTTGGGATAAAACAATTTGTGACGTGTGAAAAGATTTTCGAGATCCGCGTTAACGCGTCCGATATTGCGTTACGTCGCGCTAATCAAGTTGTCTCCCGACCATTAGGGCCTCCCCCCACCCATCCCTTAGCCGCTCTGGCGAGTCAATCAAAGCGAAATTAGCTGCTTCTTGCTGTCGGGTAATTAGATTTTGAGTCGTTTTCGGTCCCGCTGTCGAATCTCAACAATCGCGTCATAATTCAGCCCGGCCAAATATATTTTAGGCGAGCGGTAGTATGTATGGCGAAAAAAATAATTTTAGCTTCCTGATTATTCTTATAAGAATAATTTGCATAATGGCATCGTATAATTAATTATTTGAAACATCGTGGTGAGATAATGGATCATTTCTCTTTAATTTTCGTATACAGTCATAGGGAATCCCATAAATTATTTTAGTTCCACAATTTTTTATATATTTTTTTTGTGTTAGTCTAATGAGACGTCTAAAACGATCATTTAAAATACTATGTAGCAAAGCCCATTATATTATTGTCTTGTTATTTGTTCTGTGCTACTTCTTGTATACAAGGGAGTGAGGTTATGCCTCTTTTTATCGGAGACCACATCGAATGTTATATTTTAATAATACATTTTGTTTTAGTCTTATTTATATGGATTTGGAAATAAGGAATTCTGTGAATTGACTAAAAGAGCGGGAGTATTTTCAAAGGTGTGATATCATGTAATTGTGCGAGTCTGATTTGGATTTAATTATTGGCTGAGAATGGATTTTGGATGTCAAGGGTTGTGCTACTATTTTTGGTGGTATTGGGATAGGATAACAATTTATGGGTTTATATTTTTAATTTTTTTATGGGAAATAAAAAAGCCGTTGCCCATTTATCTTACATTGAATTATAAATATGAAATGTGACGAGGCTGATGAGCTTCAGATTGGGGAGGCTTGAGAATTTGTAAGATTTAAATGTGTTATTTTTGGGCGAAGGGTGTCTTTATTATAGTTAATTGTTCTGCGTGGATCTAAGATACTCTATATATTTTTATAATAAAATACAGTCAACCCTTCTATAGCGCCGGGATAGGGACCACTAGAATTTAGGCCTTGACAACTAAGTGTTATGTATAAAAGGGTAATCTAGAAAAAAGTACTATAGGAGGGACTTCTGTACACGCCGCCTTATAGCAGAAAACGTTATAGGAGGATTAACTGTGAATATTTTTGTGGATTTCGGGGCACAAGTCTGTTTTTACGTAGAGCGTAGATACGTAGAGCGATCAAATAGGTAGCATGTCGGCAAATTATTCCGATATTTTACCTAGATATGCCGATGGGGGTATATTTGAGACCACACGTTTTTGATTTTTTTTAATAACTCTTTTAATATAAATCCTACATGTTATTGACATTTGTTTTTTTCTAAAAACATCTGAAGAATAAATATTATAAATAATCATTTACCTTTATTGTTCGCAATTGCGAGAAAATAACGAGCGAGTGAAACTGTGCGATTGACACGTGCCGCGAGAATTCAGTCGGCGGCGTGTTCTCAGTCTGCAGCAGTACATCGCCGAGTGTGCGTGTCATTTATGTGTCCATCCAAAATATCGACCAAATTATGAAGCATATTATGAATAACTATTTTTATTCTTAGAATAATCCATTTTAAGTTAATATTTATGAAGAATTCATCAACATCTTGACTTAAAATGCTTGGGGTATATTTTCCCTCATAAATAGACCTCCTTCGAACTACGCGGTTGGTTTCGAGCTGCCATGACGGATTTGTTAAGTTATTATTAATAACTTGATGTAAAGTTTTCAAAAAAATTATCATTGTTAGTTAATAAAAACCCTAACAAATTCTCAAAAATGAACCCAAAGAAAATCTTTAGAAATGATAGGAATATCCGTCGTATTATATATTCAAGAATATTAATGATATATAAGCACCTCAAAATAATCATGTGAATGTTCTTGTAGAAAGATTTTATTAAAAAACGTTTTCACTATAAATGTGTTGCAATTTTCATACTTGAAAATGTCGGCATCGTAAAAAATGTTACGTAATACGATTTCCATATTGACGTGAATTGTCTAAAAATTTATTTTCTAAAAGATAATATTTTCCTAAATCATTCGTATTTTTGCAAACCAGACAAATTAAATTGTTTGCGAACGTCCAAGCTTGTTTGTCAGCCCCGGAACGGTCACAACGGATTCTAGAAACGAACATATTTCCTTGTACATGGCAATAATAACAGTAATGACAGTTTCCTCTGCGAAAAAAATATTTTTTTAAAATAGAATAACCTTTATTGCAAATGTCAGATGCTAATGTCGTACATATTGACATTCATATACACAGTTTTAAAATAGGATAAATTTATTTTTCATGCTTGTTTTATTTCAGTATTATCATTGATATTGTTTTTCAATCCTTTGACGTTGATCATGTGTGAAATTGATTATGACACTTCAATTTACACCTCTTGAACGTTGAATTCTGTTTCTCGGTCCCCACTAGGATCTTCAAATTCCCTGCGGAAGGGTAACATCCCTTCCGTAGTTTTTTCTCTATCGTATAATATAATTGAATTCATCCATGTACGAAATGTGCGTATCTATATCATGTACGTCAATCAAAATTAATTAATATGCTTTTAAGGTTCAAGGTTCCTCGGGCGATCTCTTGTTAAATAACTTGTCAGACCGTTACAAATATCTGATTCCGTATTTCTTTTAAAGTCTCGGATAGTGTTCATGTTCAGTGGACTCAAAATGTCTTTATTTCATTTCCAGTCGAGATGGTGATAATGGAATTGTCTGCGGTGTTGGGTTACTTCTCTAGCCGCGCTCACTGAAAATATCCTTCGTGGCAAATTACACAAATGTCTCAATTTATGGCCATTTTTTTTTATTTAACCACCGCGAATCATATTATAATTCAAAATGTCGATCGATAGATTCATTATAATTTAAAACGAGCCACATTTCTGCCAAATTGACTCGCTCGTAAAATAGATACGTTAAATAAACCTTATTTTAATAATGCGCACTGGGATAGAATATATGGAGATCGAATACGTGATATGATTTTACAAATCATTTGTACTGAATACATTTAGAAAATTCTTATATGATAAGAATAATGGCATATATTTTTATATTATCATATAGAATAATACATAATTTACGATATATTTAACGTAGCAAATGTAGATTCAGAATTATTTTGTATGACTTGTTTCCATTTAGTTGTCAATTTATTTATTACTACTCTAAAATCTGTAGGTTTTTAATCGAAATGGCTTTCGAAAATAATTTTTATTGCAGTTCAGTGGATTTAGAAAACTTTTAAAAAGCTTAAACATCAAATGTTAGGTATGAAGAGTAAGGAGGGTGTTATATAATTGGTCATGTAATCTCTAGAGGATTTTTTTGTGTAATTTTAGTCTAATGCTCACGTTATCATGAAGTATGTTTTTTTCAATCATTTTTCTAGTAATTTTGATTTTTTTTCTTTTTATTTAACAGCTCATATAAACTATTCTTTCCCAATCCCACTACACAACCCTCAGAATTGCGTCCTTGCGATTTTTTTCCGGCTTACTTTGAGGCTGTTTATCTCCATATATCTATTGTTTTTTTTTGTAAAATAGTCGCATGTTATACATTTTTCATCATCAGTGATAATTTTCTTAAAAAAAATCGTTTCTGTTCCGAGTGAGGCGATTTGTTGTAAATACTGAGACGAAGCAGTAACTATTAGGTCGTTCAGTATGAAATGCCGGGTTTTAAAAGTTAGAATAATAATGCAGTAATTTTTTAATCGAAATAATCACTCTTACACTCTTTGACTTACACATTTTGATTCTGATATATTTTGCCATGTAAAAATAATTCATAATGATGGAAAACATGGTATTCAGTTGGTGAAACGGAAGATGTAGCAAAACATTTTGTCGCTATCTGGTTTAAGGGCGAAAAGAAAAAGAGTGAAATATTTTAAGAAACGCGAGTTGAGTGTACCTCTTAAAATTTAAATAAAAAATTGAGCGTGCGTTGAAAAGAATCTCTCACAACCGTAGTTGATAGAAAAAAATGGGACATTTCATACTGAACAACCTAATAAACGTCATAACTTTTCGATCTTTCCAGATTTTATGTACTAAAATGATTAATTTTAGTGTATTAATTGCGTGTTTTATAACATGGATTTGTCCTGTTAACTTCAATAACCTTTTTCATCAAAATCTGAAGGACACTTCAGACTGTAAGGGGTCGTTTGTCACCTTTCAAGTCAAAGAACTTCAAATGCCATTTCCGCATTCGACGATTACGTATTTTCTTTCATCACTATTGTTTCGATTGAATTCGTACATCATTGATTGCAGCAAATGGTCATTAGATCGTTTATTATAAGGCTTAAGTTGTACGCTCTTATGTGAAGACCTGACGGAAAAAATAACTGATTTATCTTCTAACTATTTGTTTCCCGCAGTCGAAGCAATATAGTATTGGAAGTCGAAATTTCGAAGTCCCTCAAAGACAATGACATAATTTCTTATTTTTTTATTTTTATTATTTACATACGTCAATATCTTCATTTGTATTGGCTGAAATTCATCATCATTTTCAGCATTTTTTGCTCAAACTTACCAATCTAGGGTTTATCAATGCTCTACATATAATTACAATAATATTTATATATATATTAGACGAAATCAAATTTTGTTAGTAATTTCAAATAATTTTCGTTAAGTGCTGAAATAATATCATTTAAAATCTCTATGAAATATATGTATATATGCATAGGTACAGCCATTTGTCGGGTTATTTGCACAGTTTTAGCCTGGCGGATATCTCTGTTTTCATTTGATACTTGAATTGTTTAACAGTTTGGTTCGACGTTCGCATTATGAAGGGCGATACGATAAGATGTCTCGTTCTCGACAGTTTCCCCCCTCCGCGCAACTCATTAGCATAATGACACCGAAGTGAAGTCACAAGTCCGTGCTATGCCAAAATGTAATTTTCTTTACCTACTTCCACATCCTTAAAACGTGTTCACAATTTGTGAATTTCCAGAAAATGGGGATATTTATTATATATATTTTGGAATTTTCAGTCATCCATCTTCTTGTTTTTTCATCTAATTTTTTTTTTTGAAAAGTATGCGATTCTTATGCCGGTCGTGTAGCACCAACTCGTCACATATCAGCCGAATTCCTCCCTCATATCAGAAGCAAAAGCATATGACTTGCAGATGGGCTGTTTGAATTATGCATGCGGGCCGGGACGCCCGTCGTTTGAGCTCCCCTGCTTAATGTGTGTATACGCTCACTTGGCTGCTCCTTGCTGACCTTATTATGGCAATTATACGTATTCGGTATAGATTATCGGATTAATTATCGAATCTATAGATGTGTTTGAATACATCCAATTCTCAAATCAAATAGGACCATTGATCGTTGCTCTGGTCACACTCCACTGGTGACGCACGTCCCAAAACAACGCCAATTGAGTTAGCACATTCAAAATAGCAATGCATGTATACTGTATTAATACAGTAACACACAAATTCTTCTATAATTAAATAAGAAATAATAAATACAAAGGCACACAAGAAGATATTTGAGAATGGGACAAAGAGTCAATACTACTCCCAGGGGTAGTATTCCATAAAGCAACAATGGCACTCAAAGAACGAGCAAAGGATTAGTTCGATAATAAAAATTCTCATATGTTTATAGCCTTGAAAATTTATATTATTTACGAAGAATGAGTAGAGAACAAATGTTATAATTACAAATATTAAAATGGCAAATAGTGAAACACAAACAAATTTATGCCCAAATCCTAACGAATTTATGTAATTAAACTGGAAAGGTCAAGTATACAATTTCATTAATTTGAAATGGCTTCTAGGAGGTAGCATGTCGGAACCTTGAAACCTATAACACACCATCGCCATTCATTCCCTTATCTTTTACATTAAATTGTCTTGGATACCTCAGTGGCCTTGGACAAAATAATTAATTCAAATTGAATCTGCAAAATCAGGAATGGCGAGAGGTGAGGTTTTTATCAAATTAATTAATATCAAAACCGCCATAAATGAAGCCGTATAGGGATCGAGCTATATTGCATTATTTAATATCAGGAAATTTAAATTAAATTCTTAACAATCCTGACATAGGGTTTCTGGGGATAAGTATTTATCTTACTCGTACAAAATTTATTCGTTCTATCTATCTAGCTCAAGTCCGTATATGATGGCATACTTATTAATTTTAATTTCATGTTTTATTTTAATATATCCACAATATTAAATACATATAAAAAAAAACTTTTCCGTATTAATGCGATTTCCTCAAGTTTTCAATTAATTATTTATCATAAATGTAAATTATTAATATTTTATCTGTTGATAAGATTAAACGCATATATACATAATATAATGGTATTTTTTTCATTGGTTACAGGTTTTTTTGCATTTCATAATAACTATTATGTCGCCTTGATCTGGTGGTAAACAGTTGTTTCTATCATTTAGGAATTTTCTGGAAATTATTTAAAATTGTTCCAGTTTAAAAGAAAATTAAATTATTATAAATTTGTTAAATATATTCTCAAATTATCAATAAAATCCTAGCAATAAGATTTTTAGAATACACTTTTAAAATAACTTATACGTAATTTTAAATTAATATGATTTAGAAGTTATATTAAATTGACTGTCTACTGATATTTTTGTTACCTTTAACCCTAATTTTTAGTCAAATATAATATATTCCTTAATAACCATTGGTTTTAAAAATCAGTATTCAGTTCAATATACATGTAAAAGCTTGAACCGAATTTTGATTGTCAAGTTAATCGTTACTAAGCGCAGTTGGTATTGGGATAGGTGACCATTCCGAAGAATTCTGAGTGACACTCAGATAATTCAGACAATTCTGGTCAATATAGGGGTGGGGTGGAGGCTGACGACCTTTATTTCACAAAAAAATGAATTGTCAAAAATATAAGCTTGAAAGCGGACAGCAGCGCTCTTTAGAATAAATAAAAATGGCAACGTGGAACTACTGCACTATATATTCCCATGGAAACCGTGTCCATGGTCCTCCATAAGGGTAACCATGCACATAATCACGTTCCTCAGATATGAGGAAAAGTGGATTATTAGGTTATAAAAAAAAATATTTAATCGTTTCACGACGTGAATAAAAATCGTTAGGATATCAAAATAGAAATAAAATAAAGAGGTTTAAAGAATATTTCTAGGTTACAGACCTGGTAATATTTTTATATTTTTATAATAGCAGTTCACAGCAGTAGTACAGATAGCAGATACCCAGAAGGTATGGCATGTGGCATTCTTGAGGAATTGGCAATGAAAAATAAAGTATGATTGATTCGTACGTATTGGCGAAAAAAAAAGTATTTCAAATAAAGCGTGAGAAGAGTAGATGACAACGTTAAGTCTCTGACGATAGTCGAGAACTCTGTGTGACCAGATAAAAATCGTGGATTCAAGAGAGAACTGAAGAAAGATTATCCAGTCGAGACTCATCAGCTACGCTCTTCACAGATAAAGCATAGATACCAAATTAAATATATAATAATATATTTTATCTTATCAACATTAATCCATTCCGAAATTATTTGCAAATGTTTTTCACCCAAATATAGATAAAATTCGTCCTTTTTATTCGCACGTAGCTTTTATCTCTATCCACGTTTTTACAGCTCGATTCCATACATCGATCAAATTGATTTATGTGTCTCTCAACGAATCATTAGCGGCTGTCTTTAATCCAGCCCCGGCATATCATGGCCTAAAATAATTTCGACATTTCCCATCACACGTGTGATGAATCGAGTATCTTTTTTATAACTCGTTACATTACATTCATTCGTGTTGTGGCGTCGGTTGTAGAAGAGCGTCGGTACGTACAGTAACGAGGGTCAGAATATCGCGCGACGCCAGAAGCATCATTTACCTGACTGAAGCACCCAGACCGCATGCGAGCAAGAAGATAGCATAAATAATAGAAGCTTTTCGTCCACACAGCGCGCTGGAAATAACGAATAGTTTTTACATCGCCAACACCAACGAAGCTACATAAAAAAGTAATGACTGGCTACGAAATGAAACGCAATAATTTCAACACGAAAATGTCATGGGCTATGTCGGATTTTGTCAATAATTCATAACGGATTTATAATCTGGATAACTGACTTCATAATTAGATATATATTTGATAAAGTGAAAAGAATGACATTTTTTTTTTGCGAAAAAGAGTTTATTTAAACAAAAATTATACAATATTATTCAGTTAACAAAAAAAATCCTTGTAATATAACTTAACCTAGCTAATCTATTCCCTAGCCCTGCCGATTGGGGTATATTGGGTACCCATTTTGTTTTTATTTTTCTTGAATAACTCTTAATATAAATCCTACATGTCACAAACTTATTGTATTTGTCTAAAAAAGTCTAAAGAATATATATTATAAATAATCATTGTCCATTATTGTCTGCGAAAGAAACAATAATATTCGCTGCTATTGCCAGCGTTGTGTTTTCTCGCTCGCATCCGGTACGATGTGCCAAGTGCAATTGAAACGTGTGAGTGACACGTGCTAACAGGGCTCAATCTGCGGTGAGAGATCGCCGAAAGCGTTGTCATTTATGTGTCATATTGATTATTTTAAAAATCCAAAATATCGACCAAATTATGAAGCATCATGAATAACTATTTTTATTCTTAGAATAATCCATTTTAAGTCAAAATATTTATGAAGAATTCATCAATATCTTGACTTAAAATGCTTGGGGTCTATTTTTCCTTATAAATAGACCACCTTCGGAAGACGCGGTTGTTTTCGATGCGCCGTGACGAATGGGTAAACTTTTCCAACAGAATATACATTTTTTCAAATCTTTTCCACTCCGTGGGGAGAACGTATTCAACAACTTGAATCAAGGTTTTTTATTCTTCTTTTTTAATCGGATATTAGATCAAACCCTATAGATCAGTGGTTCTTAACCTGGGTTCGATCGAACCCCAGGGGGTTCGGTAAGTCAGTCTCCCGGGTTCGGCGGAGGCAAAACACACACCCGACTTATTGTACGATATTATGAAAAATGATAATTTTTCCAACTAAGGGTTCGGTCAATGCGCATATTTAACTGGTGGGATTCAGTACCTCCAACAAGGTTAAGAACCACTGCTAAAAATGCTTCTTATTCATTGGGAAAATGAATACCTCTTTTAATAAATTTGTAAAAAAAAATAAAATGAGTGTAACTCATAAATTCGAGTGGACAGAATGGAAAGAGTTAAGGGTCAATACCTTACATTTTATTTAAATATGACTCCAAGCCATATCGCAGGTGGTCTGGGTAGTTTTATTTGATTTTAATCCTTTATCAAATAAAAAGAGCCTATATACCACAAATGTGTAAATTTTCAATCTCTGTCTGTTGCATTTATTACTATTGGCCAAAAATTACCACTTTAAGCATTAAGATCACAAACAGAGATTTAAAACGATTGAAACCTTGACGTATTAACTTAACATCAGCCGATGACAAACTCGTTTCAACCTAAAAAAATGCTTTTTCTCTTCGCTTCCACTAATTTTATTATTTTATTTCTATATTTTAAGCAAATTAAAAAATAGAAAATTGGTATCCGATTTTCCTTGAGTATCGCTGGTTTAGAGATGTTTACATAGTACCTATAGGTATATAAGAGCTGAATGAGGTAACCCACCCACATTAAGTAAATATTTAATAATGGGTTGACCTTATGTAGAAATATTTATTATTTCAATTATGGACGTATTAAGAAATTAACAGACTCGCTACTCAATTACCGCTTTGAATATAAAGTGAATAATAAAAATCGCAATGTAATATTAATCGAATGCGAATTCGTTGCGATTATCTAAAATAAAAAATATAAATTAAATACGTGATCCTATTATGTTGCCTTTACCAATAATGTATATTGAAAAAGTTTGGACGGATTTCCTTGAAACTGCTCTAGAAAGCGGCATTATCTTGCGTGCAATTATCTGTTTGCACATACGTACACAGACGTATAAGCGTCTAATATTTTCCGGATCAAAGTTATAATGATTTTCAGGTGTACAGCTTCCGACTTTGCTTTGGAGTTTGTTCCAATGATAAATACGGAGTCTAATAAACATAAATACGAGACGTCTGGTGTAAGCACAGTTCGCAAACGAAAATGTTACATCGCTCTTTGTGAGTGTGTAAATCGCACGTGTCCGTGTGTGTGATGGATGTGAGTACGAGATTTTTCTTCCGAGTTTTTCATTATATCACAAATGTTTCGCAAAGCCACAGAACCGTTTGTATGGTTGCTGAGAAAATTATACAGAGTGTTAAATAACACATTAATGGCTGACTTTAAAATCAATATTTTCAGTCTTTCGCATTTGAGTCAATCGATAGGGCCGATAATTTATTCATTGGCCTCAGTCTGCATGGCATTGGCTTTTAACGTATTGACACATTCATTTTATTATGAAAATTTTATTGATAAAGCAAATGGCTAGAATATTCTCATTCTTTAATTGTATTTTTCTTTATGTTTCAGGTAAGCAATCATCATTTCTTCTCTTGAATAGTGAGTATTGATAATATCATTCTCGACGTTCATTAGGGGTTTTAAAGTATCATAATTTCTTTACAGACGAAGTCATGAACAGTTTTGACTTAATATATATTTTTTTTAATAACAAAAAAATCTCTTAACTTGTATTTTGGATTATTTTGTCGAAAATATGAAAATTTTCTATTCACCTAATATAATTGTAATACACAGTAAATTTAATATATTCATATATGTTATACCACTTTTCTTATTAACTTCCCTCTGCATTTTTAATATTCTATGTAATAGTAAAAGTTTTTCTTAACAATCCTTGATTTGCAATTTAGATTATTTTTTCGCCGGGAAAAAAATATTCATTCTTTTCATTGTGATATCATTTTTTATGATTAAATTTTATTATTCTTTTAGGTCTACCAATATTATTTTAATAAAACTATGGCATTATATTGTTCTATTAGTATATGTACATAATTTAAATAAATTCTAAATCTATATTACAATTTTATAAATATAAAATTTAATAAATAACTTGCAAAATATGGAACATTGCTAATAAGCCGTAAATAGTTGTACATATACAATGTTTGTCGTTTAATCGATTATGTGACATTCTGACGCCACGAACCATTAAATTATCTCAATATGTGTTTGTTCTTCGATCGTAAATTGCAGATTTCCAGCACACATTATCCGATATTACTACTACATGTATGAGTTATGACCGCGTTTCAGCAATTTAATATAATAATGTACGCGCGCCAGATATCCGCAATTTTGTTTCAGATATCCTCATTGTTTCGCCTCCCGAAACAATTTTGCGTAAATCTGAGAAATTTTCAGCAACACCCTTTGGTTGTCAAAGGGGGTAGTTTTATCTGAAATTCTTCGCAGGTCTCTCCATTGATTTGAGGAATCCAGTATCACCCCATGCCACCCCGCGGAGAGTGCCTGGCGCGTAGCCGAGTTAAAAAGATGAGGGAAGTAGCTCGAGAACAAAATGGCTCATAATTGTGCTCTGATGCTATTAAAACTAAGCAAAATTAGGCGCTCACGGTTAAATTGAAAAATGTACGCGAATCATGTTCGGTATCAATTAAAATGAGAGACGTGTCTATGTCATTAATCTTGGCGTTTGTGCCCTCTTTTAATTTCATCATGTATGACTAAATACGTTGAGACGTTTAGCTCGATCCAAGTTGGGAATTAAGTTGAGTGTTATAGGAGGATATAAAGGATTTTATTACCTAATTAATTTTCATTCTGCTTAAAATACATTGTATGTTGCCCTTTGGGGATTTTCATTATTTTATAAAACAACCAACTTTATTTATTAGACATGCAATTTATGCATCCAGTGCAGTTAGGTATATAACTCATAATATAACTTTAGAATTACCAAACTGAGAATTAATCCTTAACTTATGTGTTGAATGTTTCAAGCAGTTGTCGTACCCTGTCGAGCAGCTAATTAGAGACCCACTTTGGTTCGTGTAAACACGTGGCATCTAAAAGTTTTAAAGGAAACATAAAGGGATGCATATTCTTTAATTTCGCACATCGTTAATGCATTTGATAATTAGCTCAATGAAATCGATAAACTAAATAAAATAATTAGAGAATATAAATGAATATGTATAAGCCTATTTGAATTATGTTACGTATTCTGTCTTTGGTTATTATGTTTGAGCAGAAGGGGCAAACGACGCATTTCCTTTTATATAATTGATGCCATTCAGAATGAAGACCATTGTTCGTGTGGGTTAGGATGTGGCCATCGTATATCAACATAATTTCTTATAAGCTTCCACTAATCTATTATGTGTTTATCTATGATATATTTAACAATACTTAGACATAAAATACAACAAAGATGTATTTTATCAGGGCTTCAAAAATGTAAGTGAACCGAAAAAATGTAAGTTTATTTCGGTTCGGTACATGTAATTTTTTAATACAAATAAAAGCGTTAAAAATAATTACTAGGAGCTTAATCGAAATCAGAAAACCAAAAAAGACATCTTTTCCGGCACAAAAACCGCAACTGAATCGATATATTTTTTTATATTGAATTAGAATGAAAACTAATAAGAAAAATATAACGGTTCGGGACCCTTAATTAAATTAAGATTTTCATTGGTAAAACGAATAAGAAACATTTAAAGGGTTTGATCTGATATCCTATTTAATAAAATACTTTTTTTCTAAATAAATATAAAAAACAGGGTTCCAATGCGCTTTAAATGTAATGTACACTGTAAAACATTTTATTGAAAATAAGTTGTGAGTTGATATTACTTCAACCGATCTGAATGGATGTCTATTTATAATGCAAAATATACCCCAAGCATTTCAAGTCAAGATATTGATTAAATCTTTATTAATTTCCTGACTTTTTTTTTGAAATGGATTAATCTAATAATAAAAATAGTTCAAGATATGCTTCTAAATTTGTTCAATATGACGCTTTAATGATGCGCAGACCCGGCGATGTTCCGACGCAGACTGGGGAGACGCCGTCAGCAACCGTATACCAACCACCAAATTCTCGCGGCACGTGTCACTAACTAGTATACGTTCAATTCGCACTTGGCATATCGTACCGGATGCGAGCGATGCGAATTTTTTTTGCATTTGCGGACAATAAAGGTCAATGATTATTTATAATATTCATTCTTTCGACAAATATAAAAAAGTCCCAAATAGACCGACCCCATCGGCACGGCTATGTTAATGGTTAACCAAGGATCTGGCTCATTATATTTTCAGGGCTGTGCTTATTTAGATGCATATTTATTTTGCTCGATTTTAATCGTCGAGACAATAACACTTAATCATGCAATAAATTACGATAATAGCTCGATGGCTTTGATAAAAAAAATAGAATACAATGTCTTATAAAGCCCTTATCAGTTATGGGCTTAGAGATCTTATACTTAACAATAAAATAAAATTTATTTGATAGATATAATTTTAGGGTTACCAAAAAGAAGACGATTTTATTAACATGACGCATTTGAGATCGATTCGTTGCTCGGATTTTTTACTACTTTTAGTTACTACTGTTTCATTTTTCATAATAAATTTCGTTAAATGTTTAAGCAATTTTTTTTTCAATTATAGCTTGAACGCCACTGGCGTAAAATTAAACCCTATAACAACCATTATTTATGGGACAATTCTCACCGTATAAATATGACAATATTGGCTTCGGCGATATTCATTAGATAGAACTTAAAAGACGCCCCTAAATCATTATAGCCCCTAAAATCCGACAACATTCTTCCGAAGATGAACACTTATTAAACGGCAGAAAATGATATGATCCGATCAACTTATAATATAATCTCCTAACCAATTTTTATTCGAATTAGATGGGGATGAAAAATAACAAAAATATGCAAGTGTTTTGTTGATATTGATGGAAATTAAAAAGAAACAGACCTTATACATCAACAATCTGATATTATATATAGCTTAAGTACATTATTTGATATTATTTCATCGAATTTTGCACATTTGGACATTGGAGAATTGAGCTCAGTTTAATTCTCCATTATTCCACACCAGGTACTTGACACGACTGCTCCAACGAGTATGATTATAATGGAGAGCTAACCCACGGCGAATAATGCTAGTGCATTCCGAACTTGCCGGAAAAGCCGGATGTGTGGCAGCCTATCAAGTTTTGAATTACAAAGTTTATTATTCATAATTAACTGAATATATAAGTGAAAAACTTTTCCGGAAAGATAATCGCGCACGGGGATGAACACGGTACTCGGTGGGTGCAGGTATGATAGATAGCCGACGTTTTGACCTTTTGTTATCTGAAAATTATACACACAATAGTCCCCCATATACGTATAAACTTTGTTTTGTATTTCGGTTTTATTTTATGCGAAAATTATATTTATATATTGATATATAAAATGGTCCGCCGTAATGATGTAATATCGAATTTATTCGTGCAATATTTTTGTGTCCATACATTTTGAATAGAAGCTATCAAATTTGTAGTACATTCTCCAATTTTAGAAGTTCGCATTAATTATTTTGAACGCGTTTAAAAATTAGTGTTGTGTGCATTAAAATGTTTGTGTGTTAAATGCAGTCTGTTGTCGGGCGTTGGAACACAAAAACCGCAAGAGTGCATAAAAGACAACTGAATCGTCCGTGTGTGTTTGGATAATGGAAAAAGAAAACAAAGAGCGCAAGCTGAAACTGTTCACGAGCCAAAACGAGTGCATCCAACTTGCTGCATTAGTTTGACTGGATTGCAGGAGTCGCCACATGTAATCTTCATTATTGGTATAATGCTACCTAATCATTTTAATTATTTTGAAATTAATTATCTGCATTATTGACGGATTACATTGTTGGTGAGTGTTATACCTTTGTGAACAAAAGAGAATACTGGAATAATTTAATGGTTTATAGCGTCAGAATTTTACATGATCGATTAGCTGGCAAACGGTCTGCATAACCGAGTGCAATATTGAAAAGTTTTATGATGCAATATTTTTTTTCGTAAAAACATTTTGTTAATGAAATCAGTCTAAAACTGGATTTATTATAATATATGGCTGGTTTTTAACCGTTTAGACGCCACCGCGTGCAGGCACGCGTAACCGGCTAATCAACAGCGCCATGGCAAACGCTATTACGAATTTATTTATGAACAAATATAATATTTTTAAATGAAAATGAATGCAGAGACATTTTTTGAAGACAATCTCATTGTTAAAATGTCGATTTGTTTAGCCGTTACATTTTATTTAAAGTTTATACGACGTACGGTAAAAATCCATATAATTGGCGTGGCGATTAATGAGTTAATGCGTGATCCCTATCTCGTCGCTATAGAAGGGTTGACTATTCATTATTTGATGAGACATTATACCTGTAATAATGGATATAATGATTTCTATAGACCTGTAGGTAAATTATATAATATATTTTTTTGGTTTTCCGCACTAATCGAGGGATGAGTGTATTTAAAAATAAATCCGTGTATTAATTTGTACATTTCCGTTGAAATATGATTTTATGTTCGTTATTAATAAATAATTTTGGTTTTTTATATTTATTCGCATAATATTGGTAAATTATAAAATCTGCGTAAATATTATTTACCCTAAAATATTTAATTTTGGTCTTTTATCATTTTCCACTCTGTGGGCCAGACGTATTGGCCCACAAGATTTTTTACCAAAAAAATGAATCACGTATTTTTTTATTTATTTAAAAAAAAGTCTTTTATTGATTAGGATATCAGATCAAATCCCTTAGATGTTTCTTATTCATTTTTCCAATAAAAATTAATGAGAGTAGAACCTAGTTTCGATCAAAAATATCCAGAGTATAAAATCAGTTATAATCGAATTAAAAACTGTTACGTTTATTGTATTTTTTTTATTTTTGATATATATTTTTACTCTGAATCTAAAAAGTGAACATGATTGTATTTTACAATACTAAGATCTTGCAAAGAATCAGATGAGTGATGCATTGTTGTTAAATCTTGAATAGATATGACCTCCAAATGTCATGTGACATTAGTCTATGTATATTACTTATTATTGCATGCAGTTTAAAAATTCCATATTATATAAAATATTTAGAGAAAACATTGTCGTAATGTATTTATTGTGCAAATGCGGACGAAAATCAATTTATCTTATATAAATTGAAAATTATATTAATTATTATTTTCTGTTTATTAAAATCATATACAGGGTACAGAAACTTAGTAAAATATCAGTTTTGTTCGGGATAGATCCCCTATACCGCAGATTGATCAGAATAATTTTATTAATTATAAATTTCAGTTGTCTGAAAGTTTTGCGTTCATTTCATTATGAATGTATATGTAGTTTTTGGATATTTCATTACTGCGCAGAAGCGCGACCCAGGATAATGTGGTTTTTGGCACTGAAATCGTGAATGTTTTGGCAAGATTATAATTTGTACATTGCTAACTATTTGCCTAGCAGAATAGGGTTGCGCGCCCCTGGTATGCACTTGTGAATACAAACTGGATGCAATGAATACTGTAGCAATTGTTCTCTGTGCCATTACGCGGGCCGCCATGAATTTAGAGTTGATTTTCAGTGCTACTGCAAATATTTTCGGGCATGAAAATTTCTGTTATCGCTGTTTAAATAAAAAATCTGTTATCTGTCTGGAGTTGTTTGCGCACGGCTCCGTGTAGCAGCAGTATGACGAAGGGCCTAATCTGTCTCTGTTACGAAACTTAAGATTTGGAGGTCCCCCGAGGGCGCTGAGAGTTATACAACTTTAACACGGAAACGGATATAAGTGATCGGTGACTAATAGTGGTCTCATATCGGGATCGACATTTTTCGGCAACAATTTTTCCCTTCCGGGGGATAAAAATGGTTCACTATCAATAGATTGCTGTGCTGGATGTGGCAGATGTCCACTACTTGCCCCCAACATTTCTAACAGATGACGTCTTATATTATGGTCGATCTCCACTTCAGAGGATATATTGGATATTTGTCACTTATGTAATAATATGAAATATATGTATGTATACTTCCATCTAGAACTTGATCAATGACGTTCAAGAAAACCTTTTCTAAAGAAGTACATACCCCAATGCCAAGTCTATTGTGTTTTAGTAAAGGATCCTGCATTCTTTTCTAATGATTTACACGAGGAAGAAGTGCTGAAAGCCTTCTCTTATCCCATTGTTTCCCGCGGAATAGAATTTGCGCTCGGATAAAATGATTTTGCAAAATATATCGACCATACTCTACTAAAGACCACCGCGATATTTAATTTAAATTTATTTTTATTATTTTAAAATATTAAATTATTTTATAAAGGTGCGAGCGGGCGATAACAAATTAAATTTTCAATATGACCTGAATGCTTTATGCAATTTATTTGCACCGTTCAGTCTATTTTAATCATAAAACGGCATTATTTTTTGTGTCGATTTTAATAGATTTTTCTGAAAACTTTTTTTTAAATAATTTTAAATCGCTGACTCACTCTTCGTAACCAAAAAAGTAATATTCGTTCCAGACAAGATTGTATGAATAAATTATTCTTCGAAAGTGTTTTTTATTGCGTTTTTTTACGTTTAAAACGTTACAAAAATAATACTGCTAATAAATTACGGCATCCAATCAAATGATATATAAATATTTGGTTTTAATTATTTTTTCATTTATTATTTGATAAAATTTAAATTTTATATAAAGCGAATGATTTAAATTTAAACGATTCGCAATAACATAAATAAAGTATCCGTGATTTTCCAGAAATATTTCCGATACGAAAATGTGGTTTTATTTTGCGCTATTATTTAAATTTCTTGTAGAATTGAAATAAATGTTAAGAAATTAACAAAAGGTTACAGAAAAAAAAATTCTCTTTCATTCTACATAAAATTGTGAAAAGAAAGCAAGGGCTCCAGAGTAAACGAGCGAAAAACTGGCGAAGGAGTCATAAATCTATTTTGCGATAAGTAGGCAAGGGTGTGAGGTGCGATTTTCAAAAAAACACTGATTAAGTAAAAAAGTTGTCCATTTTTTTAGATAAAATGTAACTATTTTTAGAAAGGAAACTGCTTGTGCTGTGAAAATTTTTAAAATATTTTTCGGCGATAATTTTGATCTCAATGAATTATCATATTTTTACATAGGCGTGAAATGCAATTAATTTTAGCTCTATTTACTTATGACCCTCTTTTTTCTTGGCAAAATAAATTCTTGTATATAATTTACGGTATAGATATGATACGTTGTACAAAGAATTAATAATGGGGGATGGGATGGTAAAGTGAAATTTGGTAACGTTGCCGAAATATCTTTTCATCATAATGAAGATGGTGTTTATGAAGAAAACGGGGGAATTTATTTATACATATTTTTATAGCTAAGGTGGTGCAGCTAAGTGATGAATTTTATCACGTAATAGCCGACATTGTTATGTGCGGATCGGAAGTATAAATCATAATTTGGAATTTGAATCTAAACATTTTTTTAATACGATTATATTATGTAATGAAAAAGCTTGTTTATTAGCTCTTCACGCAATGACTTGAATATTAGAGAAACCAAACTTAAATCGTTTATTTTTTAATCGATGCATGAGATAACCATGCGTCCATCTCTAAATAAAATCTTTTCGAACCTAACAATATATTTTATTTTATTGTGAAGCATAATCCCATCACAAAACTGACGATGGATAGATCAAACGTAATATGCTGCTTTACTATCAAGGGTTGTTCGCACCGAAGGGCACCGAAGCTATTACCGAATTTTTTTATACATCTTAAAGGTAAATTTTTATTTAAAATATTTAAATCGGACAAAATAAATTGATGGAATTCATTTAAATTAAGATGTCGCTCAAATCCAATAATGACGCATGAAAATCTCTGATTAAACAGTTCCTTAGTATAAAGCATTTTTTACAGAAAACTTGCATATTCATTTTCAACAGTAGTAACATTAAAACATGTCTAATTATTTATTATCTATATTATTTTTTTCATCGAAATCCGGAACACCTAAAAATAATTTACATTTATTTTAAATATGTATTTGATTTTCGAATAGGGATTAACCACTTCATGCGCGTTGACACGTATACGCGTCAAGCAGAAGCGTTCCAATTTCCGCGCTCATCGTATTCGTGTGAAGCAAGATGCGCGCTTAAATAAATCACAGTTTTATTATTGTAATCTTCCCGTCAATTATGAAAGGATCACTCTCTAGATTATTTTATTCCAATTGCATTCTTTGCTATAGCCTGATAATAGATTTTCAATGCATTTTACGACTTTACATGCAATACGATTTTTTTGCGTTAAAGTGCAAAAAATGGACCGAAAAGGATTGAAAAAAATATTAAAACATATAACTATAATGCTTTAAATTAAAAGCAAAAAAAATACATTTTTTTGGAACGTTTTGGCAAAAATCATTTGCGCATGAAGTGGTTAATGAATTTAGAATGGAAAAAGTGGATTTTTACTCCGAGGTTTGATCTAAAGTAATTCTGATTTTTTTTGGAGAAAGTTAGCAAATAATTGATTTTAGTACATATATGACTTATGATGATAATATGTACCAAGTTCGGTATATGTTAAGAATCTCGTTGACCAATATTTCTGAGTATGATATTATGTTTTGGTTGAATTCAAATAATAATGTACGGTGAGGCGGAACCAGATTATTACCTTTTGAGGTCCTTGGAGGACAGGTTTCAATAGTAAAACGTTTCAAATGTAGGGCTTAAGTTAACAACCATTTAAACGAGCATTTCTATTAAAATTCGCTATTTTTAGAATTGACAGATTACAAGTAATTAAAAATAACGATGCAAATTTATCATATACAGTAGATTCCGGATAATTAGGATCCATATTTGTAATTAAACATAGTTTTATTCAGTGGCGGATCGTGAGTAAAATATTTGGGGGAGTGGGGGAAGATTAAAAAATATTTTTTTTTGTAAATTCTACAAACAAACTAGACAGGTTACAATTTATTTCTTTTAAGTTTTGTTATTATAATTATTTGTTCAAGTTTTTTTTTTATTAATTTGAATATTTTATTTTTTCATATTTATAATATTATTTGATATAATTCACTTTATATTTTTTAATCATTTAATAGTACAATTTTACCTCAAACGTCTCTTATTTGAGCTAGTCGCTTAAGACCAAAACAAATTAGAGGCGAGGGAGGAATTCAATCAAATACAAATAAATCAAAAACATGCAAATGATTAAGGGGTTGGTGTTGAAACTGTTTTGCGTCAATTGGGGTCAATAGGACAAAAAAAACTAAATGGTTACTGTAAGAGTTGACGCCAGATAGAAAGACGCAAGGCCAAGTGTTTCTCATTATTGATTATACAAAATGTAATGTGGTTTTAATATCAAATCGTTACGTACGACGATAAATTAATTATGTACGATAATCGGAAAAGATCCGGATAATGGTTAGATAAGGATACAGTTCTTGGACACACCCCAAAGCCGAAACTGCATCAAAAGATTGTATGCTGAACAAGCCAAAGGAATAATTCATTAATTATTTTTAAAACCTGGCGAAAGAATAACGACAAAATACTTCTGTCATGAAATCGACGCCATGTACAAAAAAATAGAAAAACAACAGTCATCGCAGCTCAAACGTTACGTTCCGATCATATTGTATGACAACGCACAACGTCACAGAGCATTAAGAATTGTTGACAAATTAACTTCTCTAAATTATAAAATTTTCCCACATCAGTATTCACCCGACCTCTCACCAACTGATTACATTTTTTCATTATTTTGACTAGGTATGAATACATGAATAAAAGAATTGGATAAAATTATTTAAAAAATATATATCATTCGCCTAATCGTTGCACAGAAAACCAAAGAGCGTAATAATAATTTAGATTAAATAAACTTTAGGTAAATTTGTATAATACTAAAATTCTGGATTAATCCTTTTTGGGATTGATCGATTTTTTGTGTTGCGATATTATTTTCCGGCTTTTCTTCTCCACTATATTATTAACATTGGTTAACTTTACGACTCGCCGGTTTATGGAGAAAGTTTACGAGTTTTTAGTGGTTTTAAACTTTTAGGGATGCCATTAAAATTACGCGTCTGATTAAAATCATCCATTAGCAGGGAATTGTTTTTTATTCAACCTTTATTTATTTTTCGATAAAGCGCCGCATACAGCCTCGATAAGGGTGTTGCGTTGTCGGATGCACTTTTCCCCTATTCGTTATTGGATACGGTACAGCGGTTTCATAACGGATTTATCACTACCCCAAGTGTGCATCGGAGCGGGACTGCAGACAAAGAAGGCACATGCTGGTGTACACGTGTGCGAACAGGATGATGTTGCTGTCTGTTTTTTAAAATTAGACTATTATTTATGAAACCTATTTTGAGCTGACCGGTGTATTGGAAATCCTGAAAAATAGCAGCCGTTTATAGCCCCATGGATGAAATCACTTTGGTAATGACTTTATTTTTTTCATCTAGAACGGCTTTATTTATATATGTATTTTTGGAATGGATTTGGCGCCCTTTATCGAATAGTGCATTCACACCCTAATATGATTTTGATGAACATACTTGTGAAAAAGTTTCAAAAACACGCAGCTGAAAGAGCTGGCTCATCCCGTTTATTGCGCTTCAAAGGAAAACTTCGCACCCCTCTCCATCCCGACTTTGTTCAGGTGGTTACGTTGATATTTGCTTATTAGCTAAAAATATAAATGCAAATTGTTCGCATTTTACATTTTTTTTAAAATGAATGTGTATTTTTTTGGGGTGTGAGGGATCGTTGTTATGCCTTTGCGTTCACGTGTTTACGCTTCTATGTATATGGATGTGTTTTTTTTGGCTTTATACTGCTATTCGGATTACATGATTAAATTATGACACTACACCATAGTCTATTATATACATTTGTATATATATTTTTAAATTGGGGCGTGGTTGTCATAAACACATTTCCGGAATTTACACGTATTTTTTTCTATAAAGAGACTTATTTATTCAAAACATATTACATTTTATTCAGAAGTCATTAAATAGGCGTGTCAAAGGCAAAATATAACAATCGATAATTATATAATTTAATTTAACGCAAACCAGTTAAATTAAATTAATTTGCATGTAAGAAAATATGAAAATCATAAATGGTCAATGCCAATCAATATAATTGTTTAAATGCCAGCTATTAATTATGTAAAAACAATTTAATATATGTTAAATGATTATAATGTTTCCTCACTAAATAGAGGTCATTAAAATGTAAATGAATTGGCGGCCAACCTTTTTATTTGCGCGTGTTTTATTTTTAAATTACAAAATGAAAGATAATAAAAAAATCATATAAATCGAATTGGTACATATTTTTGTTTTTTTTTTTAAAAAAAAAGCTTTTTCGATAAATCATTTGGAAAGTTTTCTTCTTCTACATCTTCAATGGTTTCCGTGTACAATTGTTGATTTTTTTAATATCACCGAATGCCTTTACATTTTCCACTCGGTGGGCCAGACGTATTGGCCTAAAATATTCTTTAGAAAACAATTTTAACCAAGTTTTTTTTATTTAATTAAAAAAATCAATGTCTTCTACTAAATCAGATATCAGATCAAACTCTATAGATAAATCTTATTTATTTTCCCAATGGATATCTTTTAATAAATTTATAATAAAAATATAATGAAAGTAACTCATAGATTCGACTAAATGTGAACAGAGTGAAAGCGTTAAACAGTGTAATGCATTCCATCTAAAATAGATACATTGATTTTTTTGAGATCTACAATATCATTATTATTATTTCCGATGGTTGTAGTTCACTAGCAGTGTTTTGAGGGAAAAAGCTAATTTTATATTATCTTAATTCAGGCTAAATAAAATTTTCAATATTTTAGACGTAAATTGCGGCAAATAAAATCATAGAATCGGATATCTAATGTATTCAAATGAAACAGGGCTGTAGAAATTATAAAAAAATTATATTAAATTTATAAAATATTTAGCATTGGACCTTAAATCTTTCAATTACCATATTATTGTTTAGATGTATTTTAAGAATACTGTTAAACAAAATTAAATAAATATGAATGTGTATTAAATATACCAATTATATTAAAGATTAATGCAAAGTTATTGTATTAATTTAAATATATTATATTATCTTTGAGAATAGTGGCTACGCATAATATTTGTCTTAATTATTATAAACAATGTTTTTATATCAATCGCATTACATTTTTGTGTACAAAACCTTCTTAAAGCTTCGAAAAACCATTTTTTTCTTGGACATATTATTATAATAAAAAAATAATATTTTATAAGGTTATAATATAATATCATCAGTAAAATGGTACACGTGCCAGCAAAATTTTCGTACGTGCAACCTCCGGCACGCGTGCCATAGATTCGCCACGCCTGGTTTATATCTTAATATAAGCTATATAAGTTTGACTATATGTGCAATTTGCAAAATTACATTTCACATATTGTAACCGCTATATTTTATTTATTCTTATTCAACTATAGTTTTGTTTTTTTGTAATAAATTACATGGCTTACTAGCACACATATATTTACACGTACATCATATACACAGTTATGAAACATGGTTGATTTTCCATTACACCGCGCGCTAAATATTTATTTTATTAATTTAATGCAAATATCATAGAGTCGCACTGTATCATGGAATAGCCATAAAGTAGACCGCCCTGCAAATATTTGAATTACGGGTTATTATTGAAATTAGTTTACTCGCTAAGGGAATCTACCGCTTTTAAATAGTTAAAATATGCTAATGCCGCCAATCTATGGAGTATATTCGATTCATCGGGTCAAGTGGTTTTGCGAGCTCTCCCCCAGCTTTTATTACGGTTAAAAGATCACTTGAATTGCATATGAGTCAAGTGTAATCGAACCTCTTTAACTGCTATCTCAATATTATCTTCATCCAGCTCCCACTCGAACAGGTAACGAGATGACTTCATCGCCAGGTAATAAAATTGCCCCCCAGGTTTTATTATTTTTAAATATGGCCAACAGGGAGGTGCTCGGCGTTAATAAGTTTCCGCAGATATAAAATTTTATCCCCAATTTAGATTCCCCGGTTAATCTCTGGCTGGGCTAGAGGAAATGAACTGTTAAGAACGAGGGCGGGGTCCCGCAATCGATTACGCTGATAGAGAGGCTCTGTAAAATTTGCCCAAGTTGCGACGTGAATACTTAATGGGTTAGACACCTGATGAAATTCGAACGTAAATAGTGAAATTTTAAGTTATCTCGGCAACCAAAGTGTCCCGGAAATCGATAATATGGCAATTATTTATTGAATCCATTGATATAAAATATGCACATTTTCTTAACATATTGTTTGCATATACATAGCTAAATTGGTATATTTCCTTTTAGAGAAAAATACGAGTTTATTTAAATCCTGCATTTAATTCTGATTTTATGAAAATATATGTGGTTTTTCACAGATATATTTATTTATTATTATTATCCAAACACCTGTACGTGATACATTTCACCCAATATACGTTGGACACGGAGTTGATATATTTTGAAATAAAACTAGTGTTACGGGAGTGCAAGATTCTGTATGTTACTGGAGTGGTCTGAGCGAAGGAGAGCCGATCGATTATTCTAGGACCACGAGCAGAATATTATATCAGCCATTTACCGGTACACCGTTCTGCTGATATATCTTTAATATTAATTATTACAGTATTTGTTCTCTAAGATAAATATTTGATATTAATTCCCTCAATGCGAGAGACTGGGTCATTTTACTCCATTATTGTATATCTAATTATATTATTATTACGGAGTTTTGTCTAGACTAAACCTATTGATTTTATAATGTCGTTATTTGTGATATATTTTCGGCAGGAGTGGTATCGGGTTTATTTGACGTCATAACCACTCACTACACACTAGATGTTTGTACGAGTTTTCGCGAAAAAGTCTCTATTGTACAAAACATATCAAAAGGAAAATATTTCAATTCATAAAGAATTCACGAAGGATCAGTATCGCATTTTCTGTAGGCTTGTGTATGACTATTTCACACATATTGTAAATGTTAAACTCGGAGTGTATTATGTTGGTTTTTTTATTATCACAGATACATGTTCCAGAAATATTATAGCCAAAGGCTGAATTTCGATAGCTTTGTGTATATTTTTTTATTATGAAAAAAATATGTATCAAATTTATATTATAATGAGAACTATTTAATTTTAAAATGTCCTTACAATGAAATCATTTTTAGAAGTATATACCATAATTAATATGTAAATATTATTCTCAGCAATAGAATTTATTGCTGAGATTTTTTAAATCAAAATTTCGGAAAAGCTTCGAACATAAAAAATCCCAGTTATAATATTTGTAAAGCAAGTGGGTTCTAATATCTTCTCGGGTGATCGCATAAGTTGTATGTCTATTAAATCATATTTTTTTCTTTTGATTTAAAAATGTTATCAGACGATATTATTAAATACATACATTGGTTGGATGCATTAAATACAAATAAATAAAAATATCCAATGTTTTTCAATTTATAAAACGTTCGCCTAAAGATCTAAAAAGCCTCGAATTATTCATCTTTATTATAATTTTCCTCTCGTGATTTTCCGCATAATCTTACGAGGGTTTCTGATCTTAACGTTTAATTTTATAGACTCTGACGGGCCGAGCAGTTTTTTATGTTTTATTTAAATAATCACAGCAAATATACTATCATTACAGCCTATTCTATAACGCTTCCTCTAAATTGCTTCTTTCTACAAAATGCTAATATTTTCGAGGTCAAATTACGTATTTCGTCAATATATAATACATTGCCCAGCGAAATAAAGGTCAATGCTATCGTCAAACCTAGGTTCACTGCCACTGTCCTATGTTTTTATAACTCATATAAAAATATTAATTGGGAGAATAAAGTAAACATTTGATAAAATACATTATTTTATAGATTTAAATATTTGTTTGTTATAAAATCCTTAATCCCATTCTCTTTTTCTATGTATTTTTAAAATTTGATATTTTGTCTTTGATGTTGTTAGATTTCGTTTTCCAATGTTTGTACCAGGGCTTCGAACCGTTATTTTTTGGTTCGGTTTTCTTTCCAGTCTAATGAAAAAAATATATAATTTACGGTTTTTATTCCAATTCTTTTTTGTATTGATATTTTTTTAAATGTTTTTAATTGTATTTAATATGTACACTAAACCGATATGAATCGTTATTTCTTTGGCTCACTTTCGGTTCCATTTCACATTATTCGAAATATACATGTATATTATTTACGTGGCCAAATAACCCTGAGGCGGGTCTTTGCCACCTGGAGGACACCTCCGTCTCAACTATCATGTCATGACTGTGACGGACGTTCTCCAGGTTATCTTGGCTATTCGAATACTGGTCAGGTTGCCAGCCATAAGCTCGGGAGCCGAGCTGTCACGCGCGGATTGTAAAAATAATAATCAGACAAGGTTAGGGACTATTCGTATTTAATTTACGGTCTGATCGGGTGCTACGGGCACCTCCGGTAGCACACAGGTCACTGAATTGGCCTGGATAGCGGCCTGGCTCTTCATAACTCCGTAGAATCTACGAAACCATGAGTGGGCCCAACCCCCATCGCCGCCATGTCTGATATCGGCACGAGACAACACTCGACTCTTACCATAAATAAATATGGATGCTGCAAGTGATCCTTTGAGAAAATTTGACTTTTGTAGTGGGGCTACTCGTGGGTAAACTATTTAGAGGTGCTGCGTAATAATAAAAATTAAAAAATATATTCTAAATAGAAACGATTTCTTAATGGAAATTGTGATTAATGAAAATTCAACCAAATCTAGCCTACAAATAGTAGATACAATCGAATAATTTTGGTTTAGATGGGTTATATACAGTGGCGGCTAGTGGGTAAAATATTTGGGGATGCTGTATAATATTAAAAAGTATATTTCACTATATATTTATTTATAATATAAAAAAATAAGGTGAGGTAAAAATTCAAAATAATATTAACAATAATAAAATAAGCGACAAGCGGTACTTGGCTCAAAAAAGCTGTGAGTTAGTATGACTGCGCTACAGTGAATCGGTATGACTGTACTGAATTGCAGCGCGATATGGCGCTTAGCGGCAAGACCTCCCCGCGCACTCCGCTACCAGCCCGCATCCATCCAATACGCGACGCCAGCAGTGCTGACAAGCAAGCAGCGTTCTCGCTTTGCATCGCGCGGAGTAACATTGCCCACGACGGCATCGCCCAGATTAATAAACAAAAATTATATTTATTTACTTTTGAAATTTATTTTAAACATATTTGAAGCATTTCACCTTTTGTAAAAAAAATGGAATATAAAAAAATCCTGCTGGGGACTGTAGAAATATGGTGCAAGCGACTCCTACTAAAATATCGCAGCTTGTTAAAAGCGCAAACGCTTCCTAAAAGAAATTAACATCGTTAAAGAAAAACAGACTTCCGCTTATATGTCTCAAAAGGATTCGTCACTACTTTAGGCATTCCTCCAGAAAAATAGATATAAAATACGCCTGGATAAGTTCATAGAAAGGGCAGAGCGTGTAACGGCGAGATGTATGCAGAAGAACCTATATATTTGTAAGAATGGTGCCGATATATAATAAAAATTAAAATACGATAATAAGCACAAAAAATTGTTTGTAAATGATATTGTGACATTTATAAGAAGTTTAGATTAACTAAAAAATCATAAACTTGTTTAGGTACGTCTAATATATATAAGCAATCGTTAACTAAATGGCATTATTAGTTTAATCTAATTAGTAGGTCCACATTGTTTCCGGCTGTTACGCAGTGTAAAATTTGTATTTCCGTTTTGTATTTATATAAAAATTCGGCCCCACCCTTATAATTCTAATCTGCACCATCACTAATTAGTTTTTAATGTGTACTTTTTGTTTGTTACAGGTATGACCGATAATCCTAATCCGCCACGAACGAGCGCAATATGTTCGTATAGATTAAAAGTGACTGTTCCCGCGGGATCGGCGGCACAAAATTAAATCTCCCGCAGTACAATCACACATATCGAAAGGGGAGTGCGGTATATAGCTGTAGCGAAGTGACACCCTGTTTTGTTACCGGGATGCGGATGAATTTCATTAGCCGGGAACACGTCACGCCGGAGGTCCGCAACCTTGTTTCGGCTATAAAAACAGAGCACAATGGGCCCTCTGGCAACAAAGGATAGGTAACCGCACGTGGGGACACCGCACTCTGCCGGCCCGAATCCCGAAACGGAAAGCCTCCGGGGGTAAACACTGTCGGCCATTTAATATTTTGTCAGTGATTATAGCTGCGGATTAAAACGTTTAGCACTCCGCGTGTCCAGAATAGTTTCAGTGCTCCGGATGCAATGTTTATCCAAGAGGTAATTCTAGTTGAGAGATTTTTCATAAAAAAAACACATCATCTGGATATTGTGCAGCATGATTGACGAGGTTTATGACAATGGCGTTTCCTTGCAATATACAAAAGACGCCTAAATAGTGTGGTACACGGGGGGAAGAATGTTGTGATGTATGTCGGACATGGCGCAATACAAAGACGAGGATTAGGCAAATGACCAGGGTCACGAATGTAATTTATCATCTCGAAGAACGACAATCCACAAATAATACTGTAGACATCTGAAAAGGTTGCTTTAATATATGGATTTTAAAATACGTGCGATTTAAATAGCACATGAAAAATGGAATTAAATTCAAGACAGTTTATTTTAGCATCGGACAGCAATTCTCGCCAAATTCTGTAATGTCTAGTGCTTTTTTTTCGGTTATGCGATGGCGTTGATAAATTAAATGAAGCACTTGTCACTAAGAGTAATCACATTTTCGAGATAAAATATATAAATATTTTTTTTATAAACTATATAAATAATAAATAAATTTTATATAAAGTTAAATAAAATTTGTTTTGTATTTTATATGGATTATTTAGTAGCGATGATGTCCTCTCTAGGAATTTAATTTAGAGATGCTATTTTCTAGTGAAAAAGATAGGAAATCCTCTATGTTGGAAGGCATTTTCTCGACCTCTCTCTCTTGAGACTGTCATTGTGTTATGCGACATTTGCAAAACATATCCTACCGTGGATTATTCAGTTGACCAAATACAGCCTCCAAACTTACTAATATTAAAAAGGAATTTTATTAAAAAAATAATTAAATAGTACTAATCCATAACATGTAATAAATATAGCGAAACACCGTTATTACGTTTTTAAACGGACTGACATATGTAAAGAAATCTTTCGATGCTCTAAGTGGTTTATTGTAAAATTATTTTGGATACAATAAAATCAGTATACAGTTTATGTGTTTTTAAAGGGACTGGCGGGAAAAACCATAAAAACAAGGAAAACGTAGACACGCGGTCCTTAAATACACGAATCCACATATACACAAAGGGGGAATTGTAAATAATAAAATAATATAAAAAAGAATTTTTATTAAGAAAATCATGCGAATCAGGTTCGTAAAGTTTTTTTTTTTTTTATAAAGAGTTATTTCGATATCATAAATCGTTTTGAATTTTTTTTCAAAATGTCTCACAGCATCTTTTGTTAGAATCGGATGGATCGGGTTTATTTCCTTCATCTGAGAATTCTTCGTCGGACTATTTTCCGTAAACATGACTGTTCACTATGTAATCGATATACAATATTTATTTCTAATACTTTTACTCATTTAATTGAATAGCATGGAGGGGAAAAAACTGATTATTATAGCACATTGAAAGCTTGGAGAAACTGATTATTATATCACAATCACATGATCTAAACAAGGACTAATTTTCAGCGTAGGTCTTATTATTGGGGAAACACGGTATATGGCTAATTTTCTCCAATTTGTTCTTTTTATTATTAACGATTTTGACGTGTAAAATAATAACATTGTTTGATCAATATATTTTATTAAACAAATGAATAATTATTTGATCATATATAAGTACCAA
>JAGXCT010036700.1:89067-133880 GCA_022495035.1 Philopotamus ludificatus | reverse complement strand
GTCTTAACCATCATGGAGTCAGATTTAATCATGCGCGGAGTATGTACCCCCAAAATCTAATCAGTTTTTTTGGCAGGACATTTTTGTCAAAAAATCATCTTTAGCAATTATTTATACTAAAAACTTCTTAATATCTAGTTTTTTTTATAATCGTAAAGCGATTAAACTTCGTTTTGAAAATCACTGAATGTAAAGCGATTTTTTGAGTTCAATAACGATAGAGTGGCGGAATGAGAAATTTGTTTTGAAATATTATAATTAATATAATATGAATATTATATTAATTATAATATTCATATTATAATTAATATAATATTCATATTATAAATATAATAGAAATATTATAATTAATATAATATTCATATTATATTAATTATAATATTTTTTAGATAATTGTAAAAAAAATAACAGCTTGAGGCCTTTTATAGAATACATTGAAAGTATATTAAGATTTTACTTCACAGTTGAACATCTGGTTTGAATTTCTAATTCAAGACATACTGTTTTCGATACAAATCATTGAAAATAAAGGTAATTCCTCACTCTTTATTATTATATATTATTGCTTACCAACGCATGGATTGAGCCAAAGAAGTCTTTGCCAACCGAGGCATTCATATAGTTGTGTAAGATCAAGTTCTTTACAAGCACAAGCTGTTCGCAATTCAGTCCCCAGCATATTCAACACTGCATACCGACATGCTTCAGGAGAACCAGCGCATTTTTTAGTAACAGCATCAACAGCGCAAGATTGTTCATAGACCTCGAGCCGACTCCTACGATGAATGATTAATAATTAATTTCAATTCTTCAACAACGAATTAATTATATCATACCTGCACTCTGGTTGTTCACGACAGGATTGTGCCAAAACATGACAGGCCGGTAATGGTGCACCAGGCTCACGTTGTGCGCATACAGGATGCAATTTTTCTTGAGCATTCATGCAGGGATCCTCTTTGTTATCAGTTTTTCTAAAAATAAATAATGCAATATTATCATTGATTCAATTTATTATACTTTGAAGATATTTTATATCTTACTTGCAGAGACAATATGCAATTTCCATGTTCCATTGTACGTTAGGTGTGCGATAGAATTTCTTCAAAGAATCCATACAACCCTCGCGATCACATCTATTCATTGCAAATAATATTATGTATGATAGTAAAAATATTTTAACGTATTTAAAAATGATATTTACCTGCTCATATCACAAGTTTGCAGCACTGGTGTCAATGCATGAGTGCAAGATTTTTCTCTGATGCAGCGATCGAGAGCTAGATGGCACGTGCTATGAAGATACAACTTGGGAATATCATCGCCTTCACCGTGTCCACTTTCTCCGGAACCAATACGTTCTGATACATTTAAATAGTTATAGAATATGCCGGAAATTTACTTAAATTATTTATTTAATTAACGTCCATTTTTTGCCAATTTCATCTATAATTGAATGCTTAAAATTTACATGCATTTTTTTATGTAATCTGTATTGTTTTAAAGATCTCATAAATTGAATATTATGCAATGCAAAATAAATAATGATCTTTTTAATGCAAGTAAATCCAAATATCAATTTATTCAACTTAATCTAGCGTAATTTAAGGAAGAGATCAATGTAATTAAACACTTATTAATGAAAATATTAGCCAAAACATTATATAAAATAAAATATTTAATAAATTTATATTATACAATAGTTTATCAATATGATGATTGATCTTAATAGCATTTTTTCAGTCGTGGATCTCTTGCATATCGCTGAAAAACATGTTTTTTATCATCCAGAGAAAGAGTTTCGGTAGAAATCCTTACATATTTTATTCAGAAAATATTTAAAATAAATTGTACTCGGAAGATCTTGTTTATGTGTTGCTGAAAAATCGTAGTCAGAGTACAATATTAATTTATTCATTGCAATAATTTAAGCTGCATTATTTGAATAATAAATTTAGGTATTTGGATTAAATTTGTTACATTTTTTGCAATCTATTGTAAAATATGTTGATAATTTTGAGTTATAAATGCCAATTGTCATACATTTTTCGAAAAACATTTTTTCCTAATAAAATTTTGAATATCGTTTTAAAAAAAATAAAAACATATTAGACAACTCTCCATTAATATGGGGATAATTATAAAAAATAATATTTTTGATCCGAATATCGCAAAATTAACTAATTATCTAGTAATTTTTAATTTTTATGCTATTGCTCTAGTAATTTTTCATGTTATTGTTTTTTCAATAAGTTCTAATGATTTGCATTTACTTAGCATATCTTAGTAAGATATAAAATATATATACATACATTAAAAACCCTTGTTGGAATTTTAAAACATAATATTTTCTACTGATATTAAATAAAGCAAGCTCTGTGGATTTCTTCTCATACTTTTATCTCTAGAATTACTGTATACGTAAAATTTCAGAAGCATTTCAATTCGTTGAAGAAAAATTCGTAAAAAATAACAGATTAAAGCCTGTATTTTTTTTAAAAAAATTATTATATGTTATAAATAGTAAATATTTTGCCCAAATTTGGTAATTTTATTATAGGGTTTTATCAATGTTTTCTATCCTTTTTTAAATGTCATATTAAAGGAGAGTTGCATGTACATAATAATTATAATATCGATATTAATTATATAATAACAAAAAGGAAACAATCACTGAACGATCACAAATTTCAGACAAACAAGGACGGTGACGATGATATGATATATGATGATCAGGATGACATTGATCATGTTTTTCTAAGCTAATGGCCACCATGGTGCTGTGCTTACTAACCTGTGCTCTACTCCAACTCAAACTTCCAAAGCTTATTATTTTAATTATACCACTCACCGATTACTTATAGATATCCTCATTTGTAAACAACATAACGTTATCGACAGAAATGTAAAAAGAAAACGGCATGGATTATTCATCAAATACAACTCTCAAATACAAAAATAAACTTGCAAAAAATTATTCATAAACAAAATATAATCTGTTGATATATTTAACGGACCAAGAAACAAGTATCCATGCATTCAGTATAAAAACAATCAAATAAAATACCAATGTTGCAGTCGTTACTTTACATAATAATTTATCGAATAAAAATATGCAATATGGAAATGGTATAAGTATTATATTAATCATAAATAAAAATCAAACTTTTTTGCAACCGCCAAGCTCACATGGTGTTATTCATGCTTTGGTAACTTCATACAATTGTATTCCTATATTGTTAATTGGATTCAGGGGGGATATTGTTAAAAAAACTAAATTAACTACTAGCTAAAATAAGCGTATTGGTTGTAAAACCACAGAAGCGATTATTTCAAATTATTTAATAAAAAATAAATTGTTCAAATCTTTATCAAAAAATTAAAATGTACCATTTTATCCCTAATTTAAATTAAATTTACGTATTGTCAGGCTAAATTTGTTAAAAATGCACAATTGCATTCACTAAATGTGCACAGAATCATGACTAACTATGAGCGTAAAAAGAACCATTCATATATATTTAAAAATACGCTCATAGTATGTCATTGTTAATTTTGTATAAATTTAATATTTACATATTTTGTTATTAAAAAATATTTAAATCAAAGGTACAAAAATTCATAGTGCAAATAATTGTCAAATCATAGCGAATACTGCTACATTTAAACTTCCCAAATGCATCAATTTTATTTTAAATTCATAAAAATTGTGTTCATATATGTTATTATTTTTATTTTTTATTTATTAATAATAAATTTTATTATAATTAACGCTTTGTATATATTAAATATTTACTGGAGAGGAGTATTGCATAATATGTTTATATTATATAAGTCGCACACGTATATTTTTTTAATAAAATACTCAATCGTGAGAAAAAAAATATTAAAATCCTAGTTATTTATGTACATACATGTTAAAAATAATTATTGGTTATTATTTGGTAATAGAGTCAAACCTCCCATAGCGCTGAGAAAAGGACTACGCTATATAAATCTGCCTTATAAAAGACTAGACATCATATAAAATATAGAGTTAGGTTTTTAATCTAAGCCGTGACAATGTGGATCCCAAGTTTATGATTTTTCTTGAATAACTCTTTAAATAAAAACTTTTTTTATGATCCGCAATTGCTAAAAAATAATAAAAACAACAATATTCGTTTCTGTTGCCACGAGTGCGATGTTTTTTCTCGCTCGCATCCGGTATGATGATACATTCGGTACCCCATCGGCATGTTAAACGAAATCAACAAATGAAATGAGTACGACTGTCGCACACGCCACGCTATAGCAGGGAGCGCTATAGGAGGGTTGACTATAGTTATGTATAAATGCTTAAAAAATATATATATTATTTTAAAATAATACATAATTTAATAAATTCTAAAGTTAATTAACTAATTAATATTTATTACATTTAAAAAGGACTGTCTATAAATTGTTACACGATTATTTAAATTTAAATGATTGTAAAAATTAAATAAATATTTTTTGCTGGCAATTTAACAATAGATAATAATAATAATTAATTAAATCTTATCTCTTCCTTAAATTACTATAATTCATCTTTACATTTTTTGGAATCTCTTATTCTCTTATTGGAAAATTGTATGTAATTTTATATTCATAATTATTAGGCTATTTAACGTGAAACTTTAATTACAGATATTTTTTTTTTGTTTATTTTTTATTTTTTTAATATATTTTTCTGTAATTAAAGTGTCAGTTATGAAGTTATAATAAAATCCCATAACCAATATTGTTAATCGGATACATACTGTCCATGTATCCGGGTCCATAGACGGACTTGGTCGCAGTGGATCCCGTCCCTCCTTTACGTCTCCCCGGTCTACCATACAATCGACGGTGTCCCTCTTCCATCACATGAGGACTAATATGGTTTTCGTCAATCTCTAAGCCGTCGTCAGGTACGACATCAACGCCGGAGACCCAATCTCCGGATGAAGTCGGTGCGGTTTTGTTTGGGTAGACCTTCTTGCCGTCGGCCGACACTGCATTGACTGAAAATTTCGCCAAATCTTCCATGAGGCTTTTAATCCTCTGTGCAATGTGGACCATGATAAAATTTGCAATTTAAAAATGTTAAAAAATATATTCGAAAATAAAATTGTCTTAGGAATTCTTCGACTACAAACAACTACGAAAAAGACAAAATCATAGAATTATGTGTTGTCTGTCTTAAATTGAATTTTGAATGTTTCTGTTTCGATAATGTCAAGAGAAAATTGAACAGAAATATGAAATGATGTATTGTATGTCGATTTAATATATTATTGATTCGGATTCTAAATCTTATATATGTCTGTAATAATAAAGTGAAATTGTCAGTTGAAGTAAATAAATTAAATATTCACTTCCCTCAGTCGGAAAGAAGAAAGAAAATCCTAGTAAAATATTGATTCTACAAATTTATTCGAGTAAAATTATGGCACTTGTATGTCATATGAACAATGCATAGAAATTTATTTTAATTATGATCACAAATAGATTCAGATTACATACAAGTCCATATATATATATATAAAAAAACTACCACATATTATATAAAAATTTAAAGCCAATCTTATTTTGGTCTCAATATTAAGACAAAAATAATTTCGACGAATTAATCGATTTTTCACGATCTAATGTATCAAATATATAGAAGTAATGATTACAGCTAAACATTTATGGTATTTAAATACTTTTAATATACTGTATTTTATTCATATTCAATATTAAAACAAATAAATATATATAAATAGAATAATCGATATAATTAATTAAAATACAGTATATTTAACATTTACATTTATTAATAAAAAAACATTTATATCATAAATTTACATTGCTAAATTACATACTGTTTACTTTAACACTATGTCAATACAAGATCTATGCTGCACACAATTTAAATAATTTTGATAACGTAGATAGAAGTTTTTTTTTGTATAGAAACATCAAAAGCACAAGAAAAGCCAGAAAAGCATTATAGAATGTGCAACACAATGTATGTATGTATATCAAGTTTTAATCATTTGTTTGCCATATATTTAATTAAAATAAATATATGATGCTTGATTTTCTAATATACATACATACATTTTGAAATGTAGTATGATTATATCGTCGTATTAATATTGATAGATTATTTATGTATATTATTATAGTATTTTTAGGGATTTTTAATGTGGTAGCTGTATGCTTTTACCACTTGACTGTCTATCGCCGAGGCCAATTGCTGGGTTAAATATATATTAAGGAAATAAACGCTTCGGTTGACGAGGTACAAGCGGTATACAGGGAGAAGGGAAAGGAAGGACGAAGGTGGGCGAGGAGTGAGGTGAAAAACAGGAGACGAGAGGAAATGAGGAGTTTCGTCTAATCTCCAAAAGATTCGGCGCATTAATAATGAGAAGATTAATTTCCCCGAAAGCTTCTTAGCAGCAATACATCATCTTCATATTAAATTACTAACCCACGAGATTTGTTCCACTTTTCGTACTAGCTCCATATACAATTACGCCTATACACACACATTATAAATTCATACGTACACGGAAATTGAGCTAGTTGACAAAATTTATATTTTAATCATTGAATAAGTTATTATTATATTGAGAAAAAAATAAGTTTAATTAAAATTGTATCATTTGACAATGAAAAATAAATATTTTTTATTATTAGAAATATTAATATATACATATAATGCACAACATTCAAGAGGATGCACATGCGTTTCATGCAAAACATTTTTTTTCTAACATGCAACATGCCAAATATATAATCAACATATAAACTTACCTGACAGTTTATAGTTTTAATTATTAATATGTACAATAAATGATTTATTCATAATCGTTTGGTGCATATTTTTTATGATATGATTTTCGTGTGTTTATGAAGAATTTAGAGAAGAAAAAAAACTCAAACTGTCGGGTTAGTCTGAATCAATTTGATGATAGTCACGTATCGTATCACAATACTATATAGAAAAATCACATAAAAAAATAAACGACAGTAAGATAAACACCAAAAGCACTGTGGCCACACACGTGTCCACATATTGAAAGGTGAAAAACATTTTGAAGTGGACAAATTGTTCAGTGTCATCCAGCGTTTGATAGTCCAGCGAGAGAACAAAAGCTGCAGTGGAAGACAGAATCAGAAATTCTAACACACAATCGTGAAACAGTGTACTGAAATATGTGGTGAATCAAACATCCAATCTCTAATACTAAGACATAGATCCAAGTGCTTCTTTTCATAAATAAAATTTACTTACGTCATCAGTGGGAACCCCCCTTAACGAATCACCGCCCCGAACACGAAACCCCGATTAACCGTCGTTAAGAAGGGTTTCACCGTGCACATTTATTATTCAAATACATGATTTATTTATATGATCGATTCGACATTGCACTTGTATGAATCGTAGCTAATTTGCAACATGTTTGGCCACTTCAACGTGTTTCCGCTTCCAAAATCAGTCCGCTTCAATCACATCGGTCGTAAAAACAGACGTTTTTACAATGAAAAACAAAATCAAACCAACGAAACAATACATATAGAATATTCTGGACTTGCCATAAAGTTTGAGAATATATAAATATATATATAAAAATAAAATAGTAATAAAGGACACAGCAAAAGTATTATAAATGATCACATCTGTCGTGGTCTCACCAGTGTTGCTGCGAGAGCGTGTCGCATTCGGATGCCTTCGGCTCCCCGTGGATGAGGATGTGCCCCTCGACCTTTGGCCCATGGCCCTCATTATGGCCCTTATCAGATCGCCCCCTCCTGTTTCGGTTATGACCTGGGTTCCGTTCTCGGTGACCAACAGGATCGTTCCGTCCGGCGCCACGTAACGCGTCACGTTCGACTTGTACTCGAGCGTGGACGCTTTGATCATCGTCTTATTATGCGATGCCTTGTTGGGTGATTCTGGTAGCTTGCTGGGATGCAGGTTGAATCTGTCCGGATGCCTGTCGGCCGGAGGAGCGACTGCCGGCCTCCGAGGAGCGTGTCTCAGTCTCAACCACCTGGTCAAGAACAGGTCTTGCTCCCCGCGCACCATCCTCGGCTCTACATTTGCATATACATTGACGTATGTCCTCACAGTTTTCCCATGTTTGTATCATAACATGAACATAAATTGAAACAATGCTAAGACATTCACAGCCATTCGTGTTTATAAAACATATATTCAAAAACAAATTAGGATTTGAATCCCCGCCGTTTTGACACCGTAATAAAATCTCGACTATTAAATCCTTGTTCATCATACGCCTATCCAGCCAGCAGAATCTCATTATATGGAAAATTTATTTGATCTCCAGAGAGGAAAGTGGAGTGCGAGCGAGGCGGCCGCAGCACCGCTGGATGCTGCCGAAGCGGGACGGCGCTAACGGCATTTTCCTCGCTCGAGCACTAGGCCTCTATCTCCGCTGGGAGCGGAGAGAAACAAATATTTGCAAATATGCTGATAATTGGGGAACAAACGCTGTGTGCTTTGTGCCGACGATGCAAACAGTCCTCCAGAAGTTGTAGACAAAGTTTGTTGCTGCACTACACACAACAATGTCTGGGCCCTACAATTATCCCAGGGTTTGTATGTAAGGATAATGTTCCGCCCCAGTGTATTTTCCACTAATTTCGATATGAAAAGGGACGTATTAATTATTTGTTAACTCGGCCACATGTGTGTATGTATCATGTGGGTATGCCCCGCAAATTAATCCATTGTAAGAAATAAGTTTTTGGGATATATCATCCAGTATAAATGATTTATGACAAGTTTCCTAAAGCGTATAATACTGAATATGTAATAAAATAAACCTTAAACCATTGCTTAACATGCTCCAAAAATACGTATTATTTAAAAATTTGTCTAATATGAAGTTATTAATTTAAATCCCTTTTTGTTGAATAAATCTAATTGATATTCAATTTAAAATCCCATTTTAAATCAGTTTTTAAGAATAGACTCAATATTTTTTTCCATGGTAGATACGTTCCACCTGAAACCGTGTAATAAAAGTAATAGAATTCTTACAAAAAATGATCCCCTCATTAAAAAAAAAATATTTTTAAAATGAACAACATTGTAGCTAGAAAATCATGTAAAAAAAACAATAATGACATTAAACTAATTATTTAAAAACATATACTAACGACACATCTAATGTGTTAAAACCTAGTGAGGCTTTTTATTAGTATTACTGTCTTAAATTCCTTATTATTAGGTAATCTGATATCGAAATTTAGTTCTGAGTCGTTTGTACATTTTTTGATATCCAGCGATAATAATTAGCAGGTTTTGTTAGAATTTAAAAGCTCATTCTAGGTTGAGATCATAAGTGAGAAAATGCTGTTTCATTCTCTTAAAAAAATATAAGTCCCCGTGAATTAAAGTAGCTGTTAAGTAATAAATTTTACTATTTTGATTATTTTTTCACTCATTGGTCATTGGCTGTTGTAACATAAAATTATTTACTTTTGTGCCAATAATCCATGTAAAATTATAGTATTTGTTCTTTTTAGTGGACAATGTTATTTCAAAACCGTGTAAAAAACGAGTTAATAAAATTAAGACTAATAAAAGTTTTAATATGATTTGATTTATGGATTTATTTGCGTCTTTTTTATAATGCTTGAAATATACCGCTGAAAAATATAATTGGTATTCTTATTTATATAATTTAGCAAATTTTATTAAAAATAAAATAAAACTATATTTTTTTGTATATTTCAAAAGATCCTTGTAAGAAGCTGGTTGTATTTTAAAAAAAGTTCTAATGCATTTAGATCCAAGCATAGAGAATGATAATTAATCTAGAGAGAAACTATACGATCTTAAATTTATCTTAAAAAGAATCACAGTTTAAAAACTAATATATTAAAAAACAAATATTATTTAATAAAATTAAAGGAGTTACGACAAATGATGAAACAATATATCGTTTGAAAAGTGAATAAATTCAGGAATTTTTTTAGATAACATCGATTTTTTATAGCAATAATTCCCATTAGGATTTTGAAAATTATCATAACAGCAAAAAATATAAGATCGGAATTAAATCCATAATTTTTATGAATTCCAGATTTTTTTGGAAAATTTGTTTAATTTATAAATTAATCAGAGTTTAAATTCTATTAATCAGCCGTCGTCAACTTTGTTTATTCTAGAAGGTATATTTAAAGTTCGGCGGGGACCGGTACTCATAATAATTACTAGTTATTAATATATGTAAAATTTAGAATAAAGAATTGAGCGGTGGGTGTTTTAGACTACTCTAAATTATATATTGGCTTGTATGGATAGACGATGATTTCACAAAGATGTTGATTTTAGATTTAATCATGTACATTCTTCTCACCATACACATAAAATAAAATAATAAAAATAAAATACATGTCATATAATCAAATTTTTGTTTTAATTTTATGATTTTGATGATTGTTTTATTATTCTTTTTGGGTTTTTGTTCAGTATATCATGTATATAAAAATTACCTGTTCATTTATATATATATTTTTTGATAATGGAAGATGTGAAAACATTTATTTCAGAATAGTGGACAGTTTAGTTTAGTGAAGCGTATCGTTTTAATCGTTAAATAACTACACAATTTCCAAAACATCAGTACGTTAAGTACTCTGAAATACATATATAAGAGTACTTGCAGTACTCTAATGCTACTAAGTGGGTGTTCTGTGCTTTGTGTGGTGTCTAAATAGTGGAAATACTTGTAAGGAGCATACCATAACCAGAAAGGCACATATAAAATGATAGCGATTATTGTTGGGCGCGACCAAATTGTGATTTATTGCGGCGTCGCTTTAGTAGATTGAGGTGTTTTCTCTATCATTTCATATTCGCCTCGGTGTGTGAGCGCATCAAAGCTAATAGTGTGAAGGTTTGAGGGTGGTGTGGAAGTTGGCAAAGTAACAAATGGACACGAACACACGCCGGAATATCGGAAAATCCAATATTCCGCGAGAGGCTCGGTAATAAATTTGATTAGTCAGACACCGCGGCCGTATCCATTTGCCTCCTCGTTATTTTCAGTCTACTCGTGATGTTACAATCAGAGACACTTCTGGCCTGACGCAATTGATAAGCGATCTCCGACGCCCGATGAATAATTCCAGTGACGGTTAACCACAGACGTGTGTGTTTCATTGAGTTTAGTCTTATATTTTTAAATCGGAATTACGGCTGTGTCACGGCTAAAATTGTCATCTGTAATGTGGTGGTGGTGGTGGTGGTAGCGTGGCGGCTGGTGGCCGTGGGGTGGCTGGGGCTGGGCGGTGGTCAGTGGCTGAGGGCGGGGGCGGGGCGGGCTTACCGACGCACGGGTTGTGGTTAACCATGGCGAAGATGCGGTCGCAGCGTTTCTTCATGTGGTTGTTGGGACAGATGCATCCGAAGAGGGGCGACATGCGCAACCCGGTCCAAGCCTCACGGCATTGGTCTCTGAAAACAGTAGCATAATGGATATCATAATCGGATACATTAATAAATAATGTCGCTTATTTTTTCTTGTCACGCCATTGAGTAAATTCATTGATTTTATAATAATTTACATATTTTTTTACTATGCCTAATTATTTTATCTTGATAATAATTATCATAAAATAGTATAAATTTAAAATATACCAGATTTTTTTAGAAGGCCGTATAGGTACGCTTATCACTTGATGTACGCGATTTTTTTTCCACGGCGAAACTGTGCTTCAAAGGCAATTTTAAAAAATTAAAAATATATTTTAAGACAAGACAAAATATAATAGCTATAGACATTATTAAAATAACAAAAAAAAACTGTAATTATCTCAGGGATCGAACCTCAAGTACATTTGAAAGAGAGCTTAGTTTTTGTGCGAGCTAAGGATAGCTAGAGGGTTTTAAAATAAAACAGCCTCTTTACAATCTCAAAATAAAGGGCAAACTTGTATCTGGTCATGCGTAAAGAGAAATGCGATTTTTACCAAGGGGATAATTAAAGAAAATTTATGTATATAATGTCGATGAAACTGGATTTTATTGGAAGAAAATGCATAGCAGGACTTGGACCAATGGCTTCAAGGTAGCAAAGGATCAGGCGACGATATAATTATATAGTGATGCATCCAGTGATCAAATTATGGAACTGTCGCTGATCAACCAAGCTCTTTAGCCAAGATCATTGATTACGTGGACTGTAGCCATGTATTATACATTGAAGGACTAAAAAGAAGACTTGGATGACGATATCAATTTTTAATGTTTGATTTTATATGTATATTATTCCAATGAAAATACATAATTTAAAAAAAATCTTCTTTTTAAAGTACCTTCATATCAAATACAACATCATCTGCTTAAATAATCTAACTATAATTTAAAGAATATTATATTAAACATATGTATCAAGATATTTTGACAAAAGTTAATGAAGATATAATTATTACAATTCCAGAAATTTAAAAAAATACAATTTTAAACTGTCCAAAAGAGATTGGATTTATATTCCATGAATATCATTATTTTTTATGTAAGTTTTTGGAATGGATTTCATTTATGCCGCTTTTTCATGAAGCGTAAATTAAGAGTTGGGTGTACACGACTCTCATTCAAAATATTTTGAGTTTAGTAATCTATAAAAGTATTAGCAATCTTTGTTTAACTATTATAAGTAAATATTTTATTTGTAAGACTGGGGTCAGGAAAATATATTTCCCAAAAATATATTTAATTACGCCCACGTTATTCCCTTAACTTGATTTTTTCTTTAATTATATATTTTATGTATCTTTATTAAGTTAAAATATGAATATACAATCTGTATAAGAGATGAAAACTAGTATTGAGAGTAATTCGTTCACTATGCGATATATTTTACACATATTTATAATAAATAGTTGAACAAATATATCGTTAAAGTTTGTATTGGATAATATAAAATTTATGGCTCTTTTCCTATTCTTGAGATTTTTGGCGCAGATAATTTTCAAGTTTTCCCAATTTGGGTTTCCGTATCTAATATCGTTACACTTTTTTCGGCTCTATCAACATTCTTCACGGTCCAAAGTTGAATATTTCCAGCCATCCACTTCACAGTTTTGATCCAGTTACCCGTGATAGTGAACTTCTTCAACTATTAACTTGTTAAAGAGCCATCTGTTTTACGGCGATGGAGCTTTCATATAATGTGAGGCACGGAGAAAAAAAATGCCGAAATGAGGAGAGCAAAGTTTTTTATTGGATCATAAGTTAAATAAAAAAAGAGTGTAGCCAAATGGTTAGTGTTTTTTTTGAGACGCGAAAATCTCACGAAGAAAATCAAATATTGGACGAAAAAGCACAATCTTAAAAAAAATACCCAACCCAGTGGAGTAGGGCTCTGAGATATGGTGCGCTCCTTCTTATTCTCCATATTTATATAGGGCACACACGGCTATTAAAACCGACTCGCTCGGCTGAGGATTTATGACAAATTTGAAATTCAAATGTTGGAATAAAACGTTTTTTTAACCTTATGAGGTTTCAAAATATCTGATATAAAAAATGTATATGTGTCGAAATCAGAATATTTTAGTTACATATTTATTTATACGCCACTAGACTAAAAACTAACAAATATAAATCATAACATATTTTATTCTACGGTAATAAAAAATGTAAAATATTTAAATATTATTTATTTTATAAGTAAGATCACCGTTAATAATAGGTTTATATTTTTTATAAAAAATAGTACTATAATTATGTTTTTAATAATAATCTTTTTATGATATGTGCTATAAAATTCTTAATAAAATAATATACTTTTTATTATATTTATTTTTTATTACCTGATATCAGTAATTATAATAATTTTATGTATAAGGTAAATAAGAAGCATGGTATATATTATTATGGTATAAATAGTCTTTTGCCATCTTAACCCTTTAAGTGCGGCATATTTTTTTTTAATTCAAAATACATCAATAATCTACTTAAAAAATATGAATGTTTCTAATTATTTTTATTCCAATTTATTACTGATAATATCAATGCTATAAACCAATCTTGTCGTATCTCGAAAAATAAAACTTTAAAGAAAAGTCAAAAATCCTTTTAAAATGGTAATAATTCTTAAACAAATTTATCTATAACTATAGTTTACGATGTATTCAATAGAAAAAAAAATCAGTGGCGGCTCGTGGGTAAAGTGAAATACCACATTTTCCTAAATATGAATATGGTAAAAGGATCTAAACTAAACACTACAAGTGTTTTTGTATTAAAAAATACAGGTGTTTTTATATTAAAATAAATAAATAATATTTAATCAGTGGCGATGAATTTCTCTAAAATTTGCACTATTCATAATTATTAAGGCTAAACTTTCCCTAATTTGAAATTAAATTTCGCGAATTTTATTGACTTACTTTTACTATAACCCTGTATTATATTTATTATATTATGTACAAACCCAATTTTTTAATTTAGTAAAAGTCGAAATAATAATTTATCTTAAAAAAATACAGCAAATTGGAGTGGAGAGGTCAACAATTGAAAAAATTGCATTTTTATTTGCACTAACTCGCGAAATTTAAAGGCGCCGGCTGTACAGACATAAGTGCATACATACATAAATGTATATAAATGCGAAATTAATTCATTAATTACATGTTAGCGTTTATAATAAAAATAACCGTTCATAAACAAAGCCATTTGCGAGGGTTGTATTTGCACTTTTAAGGCGTCGGCAAAAGATGTGCCAATTTGGAGGCTTTGGCGTTGGATACTCGCAATTTTTTGTACGCGTGATCAGCCTGAAGAGAAAAAAGTTTCGCCCGGCTCACGCCCTCGGGCAATTTCCCTAATTTGTTTTGTTCCAAAGTCGTTTTTCCGAAATGAAAATTCCTGAAAATACTTTAAACTTTCCACGTGACCCTAAATAGACAAGCTACTTTTTAACATTCTCTCGTAATCGAGTGAGTTTTGTCGGAAATTGCCGCCGTTATTTATAGAAAACGTTTCGCGCAACGAAATGAATTGACAATTAATTACGAATTACGAAATCGCACATGTTAAAAATCGATTGAAATTTAAATTTAGAGACAAGTCGACGGGTTCGGCATTCAAAACCGTTGGCTTTTAGCCGTATAAAGTCTAGGAAATATATTTATCGACTTCGTTACATTGCGCATATAAAGTGGCCGTATTCATGAGTAGTATATTCATAACACGGTTCATATATTATCAGCCGTGGCTCAAAACGTGTGCAAAACACTCACACACACGTATAACGTGCTGAATTTCGCGCCAATTTTTATCTCAAACACGAATTATGTAATATCACCGACGGAGGAGTGCGACGCAAAACCGAATGAATCAATGCAATATTCCCACGGTGGCGCCGGCTCCAGATTCAATAAGATGTAAACGGGTTACCCCCTTGAATTCGGAGAATTGTCGAAGATTGGGATTTTGAGAAACTAGCGAACGGCTCGTACGGGCTCTCGTCGAGCTTTGCAACAGGAGAAAATGGAATAATCCGAACGTGAATGATTGGCGAAACTTGTTCCACGTTCCTCGCACTCGCCAGACTTTTGCAATAATGGAAAAGTGCACGTTCACTCTACGGTATCAATTATTTGAAACAAGACACTACAGAACTGTAATACCTTTGTGAAAAACATTAAAATAAATTTGTAAGTGCGCTACAAAATGCGGAGTGAATTATATTTGTAATAGTACGAAAACGTGGAAATTAATCTTTACTTATATAGTTTAAAACGAGAAAAGTTTTCTTAGTTTTCACGGGTAAGTTTTAGATATATTTTGATAAATTACTGACTTTTTGCATTTAAATCTATATGTAAATATATCAGGCTATTGCATAATAATGTAATCGATTTTGAAGAGAATTAGAAAAAAAATCTTAAGGCTCTTGATACTTTTTCATTGATGAAATTTTGAAAAATCGAAATAAATTATATTTGGAACTTGCAAGGTCGGAAGAATACAGAGAATGCAAATTGTATTCTGAGTCAAGCTTCTCAATCTACTCAGATATGATCCTTGAGCTATGAGGCTATATTTCTAACTTAGATTGCCTTGTCAATGTTGACAGAACAATCATCATTGTTAACATTTTTTCTGATAAAAAATGAAACAGTACATTCAATTAAATAAAGATATTAAAATAAAATCAATATAATTTAGTTTAGTAGTAGTTTAGTAGAATTGTTTTCCACCATTTTTGTAAAATCATTTATGCCTCTTTCATAGGCCTGGTTTTCACGTAAAGCAACTATTGACATAATTTTAATATGCACTTTGCATATATTTCGATATTCTTATTTTTTGTCAGATAAAAAGTCCTTCACTAATCTAAATAATAGGATAATTTTTTAATATGATGGATAAATAATTACATTCCATTCGAATTTCATTAATTTATCCCTAATAATTTTAGCAGTATAAGGTCTCCCTTTATTGTGTTAAAAATATGATTTCTTTAATAAATTTTCTGGGTGTTTCCAAGAATTAATTTATTTAATCGTTCAAACTTATTACAATAGAGCTATGACCTTGTTGTCTGGCCATATTTAAGAATTTCATAATAAACAATTTCTCTACAATGACCTTGTTGACCGTTAGGTTCAGTTTCGACTTTGCTAGTGGTATCTGCTCTTTAGAAGGTTGCTGTTTTTCCCGGATTAGTTCGAGTACATAATCGACATAATCCCTTGTCACAAGATGTTGAAGAATTTTCTCCTAATTTTATTTATTTTTGACACATTTGTTCCAGAACAGATTTGATTTCATCACATAAATGATGCGGTATTCACACACGACGTTTATGAATCTTGTAAATTATTTAAAAATATTCTAGCACACTAGACCAAGAGTATCCAAATGTAACTTCTATTTGTGGAATAGATTAGGTCGAATTTGTTTTAATTTTAATCCGTAACACTTCGAGGTTTATTTTAATTCATAATTTCCACATCGAATGTTGTAAAAGGTTTATGATAAAATTCGAAAAAAAATCTCTTCCGGCACATTTCCATTTAAAAAGTTGTGCTTTAGATGTCCATCAAGTAATTGCAAAGTAATACAGGGTCAACAATCAAACGCAACTGACGATTAAAAAGGAGCATTTTATTAATATATATGTTCTTCTGTTACCATCATTTTAATGAGGCAATTAAAGCAACAAATTAGTAAGTACTCGAATATTCACGATTATCTCAATAAAGCTGTTAAATGATAATTACAGCGTGAAAATCACTTGTTTAAATGATTAAAACATGATTTTTGTCTGAAAATAAATATAATTATACTTTTGAGACGATCTAATATATTATATACATATATAATTTATGTATTCTGTCTCATTTATTCAGGATTATTATATTATCAAAATAATAAAAGATATTTTTACAGAATATTTGTATTTTCATATTGCCTATGTTTAAATGTCTAAGCCGACTATGTAATTTGAGCAGTTCCAAGAATTTTACTGCCATCATTTGCATACTAAATGCAGACTATAAAAAATCGTATTACTTCTGATATTCCATTTTAAATTCAAAATTTAGAAACATTCGATAATTTTATTACCCATGATTCGTTTCTAAAAAAAAAACAGCAGAAATATGTAGATTTTTAAATCACATTAAAAATGCATTGAGGTAAATATAATTGGAATAAAAATCGAAATTTTCATCTACTCAGATTTTGTAAATCAAACACTTTCATATCGATTACAGTATTGTGTGAATTAATTATTTTTAGCATCATATGGCTGTGGTAAAAGTTTTCACACGAATTAAACGGGTTAATATTTAATATGCAATCAAACGCGTGCATGAAAATGGTCGTTCCTGAAACTGACTTACATGAAATGAAATACAAATGACAAATTGTGGCATACGTGGCAATAAGTACCTGTCGTCCATACGGCAGTCTCCGTCACGGGCTCGGCAAGCTGCTTTGAAGGTATCGTAAAGGGCCGCGCAGGACTTCTCGTTGTGGCACACGTTCAGGGCGTAATTGCATGTCGGCAGGGCTTCCACTGGGTAAGGGTCTTTTTCTGTAAAAATCATTAAATATGTATGCAAGAAAGGAAACCACCACGGAGATAGAAATTACACACGTATCACTCAAAATAAAATATACAAAAATATTTTGCACATTGGTAATAGTCAAATATTTGAATAAAATATATCAAGAGAAAATCTCGTTTGCCATCTCTTGAGTTGACTATTTTTTTAAATTCTAGCGATATAAATCTGCAATTTATTATTTTGCTATTTTAAATCTTTGAAGCACTTATGAAGCCAATTTTTGGCATAGCGTTCAGCTCCTTCAGCAATTGTATCTCCTAAATAGTTACAGAACATTATTTCTTTTTAAAAATTTATTATATAATTAATTATAAACCTTTCCTAATACCATCCTGACTACTCTCAAAAGTATTACAATCCTCGACTCCCGAAATCCATTCTCATTTAATTATCTCCAGTAAAAAATAAGGAAAAAAATGATTAAATCCAAATCACACTCTCATCTATTACACATTTTAGTTAATTCATCTTATTCCTTATATCTAAATCCATTCAAATAAAAATAAAACAATTTGTACTAATAAAATATAACATCCGAAATGATCTCCGACGAAAAGGATAATTGACCAAGCCTCACACCCTTAGGTACATGGACCCAGAAGAAAAAACGACATTCATTCATAATTTAGTAAAAGATCGTCGAGCACACCAAAACACGTGACACCTTTTCGACAGCCAACTATAAAGTAGACATCTTATATGGCTACGAATGAAAAGATATGTCAGGGAATTGTTAAAAAAATAATAAAAACAAATAACATGACAATTGTATTTATAGAGTACGCACGTTTTTTATTATAAATTTATTGTTATATATTTGAAGAGGTTATTTACGCAGGTGAGGAAGAATTTAATATCTGATTTTAAAGATATTTTATAGTTAAAAAAATAATATTAAATTACTTTTGGAGAATTTTGATTTTATAGTTAACACTTACTTACCTCTAATTTTATTCGGTAGATACGTTCCACCAAAAACCGTAAAAAAACGTGACTCATGACTTTAAAACAGGTGGGGCATGATGAGGTTGAAGTGCCCCCCCCCTTTTAAAAAATAAAATGACTTGTATATATTTTTAGTACAGTGAGGTCGAACCAAGAAAATAATAAGAATATAGCGAAATTAAACAAAAATAATTTTATATTAAAATATAAACATTAAGAAAACTATTATTATTAAAAAAAACATATATTTTTCACAAAATCAAATGGAAATCGTTTTATTAATATTTATTTACTTCAGCTCTTGATCCCTAAGTGTATGAAACACAGTTGCACGAGCGTTAGAAAATTTTGATTCAACAATCGATCGAATTATGGAAACTATAAAAGATTTTCATCAATCAGTTGATTGATATTCAAATTACAGAAAAGGGAAATCCAAAATATAGTCGAATAATGTTGACGGTGTTGTTTATTGTTCCAATCGAGTAGAAAATATAGACCAGCGGGGCATATGGAGGTCAGCCCCAAACAGAGCTTTATGCAGCAAACGAAAAGCGACCGTCTGCATACGGTAATACCGAACTTTTTTCTTTACCTCTACTACCTAGCCAAACAGTACTCGTTCACGTCAAAGCTAGCGATCACGTGACCAGGGCGAATACAAGAATGCCTAAACAAATACGAATACGGTTCTGTTCGCATATTTCAGATAATTATTATTATTTTAATAGGAAAAATGTATGCAGGGCATTACTCCAATTGCCCCTAAGGATGAGCCCCCACCTGGTTTCCCATATTTACAGTTTTAAAAAATTAAAAACCTAATAAATAAATTATACAAAATGTAAATATTATTTGTACATAAAGTTTAAAATACATATACTAACGACACTTTAATGTGTTAGAAAAGAATGAAGCTTTACTTTTGTTATTACTGCCCTGTGTTGTTGAATTTCTTATTGTACTGAAATTTGTTATCAACTTCAGCATTTTAATTTGGATGCTAAAACTTTTCTAAAGTACTCATCTAGTACTTTTCTAAAGAACTCATCTAAACGAGGGCTTTATGGGGGTGTGTAAAGAATAGTTATACATCCAAGCTTCTTCACTTTAATTTAAGTCATCTTGGATGAATGGGATCAGTTGGGAAAATCAGGATCTCTCTAGTCTTACTGTGGAATTAAAATTTGCACACATAAAATCACTTTTTAACAATTAGATCCACTCGTGAGATAGATTTTCTTTCATGTCACTCTTAAAGGCATTGGCGATTACATCTTTGGCTCGAATATAGCACCCACTTTTCGTCTCCGGTCAAATCTTTACATATGCTTCAGAATTTTTCCGATTTTTAAAAATGTTTTTACATGCTAGATTTTAATTACGTAAACTTGTCAGCTAATTGTCGTATCATTAAGGTTAGATTTAATTGGTTTAAGTGCGCAATAAGTCCACTTTCTCCATTTCGAGGGTAGCTTTTTAGATTAAAATCACCACTTTTAAATTGTTCAAACTACCTTTGGCACTGCCGGATAGTTTTTCTTCAAATTTGTAATAGATTTTAATGGTCTCTACCAGTGTATATTTTAATATCGGATAAAATATATTTAAGGTGAATGTTTTTATCTTGCAACGTTTTATTATGTAAAGCCTCGATTGGTCTTTATAACAAATATCGATTATTTCCATGGCTTTTATTAATATTTCAGGGGCCATTTGAAAGTGGCGTCCGTGACAGAGTAATGATTCGATAGATTAGCATAAAATGTGACACCTGCCACCAGAGGCAAAGAGACACCTGACAACCGTGACGGCAAAGAGTGTGGGGGGATGGTTTATAAAGGGCGGCGGAATACAAGAATCGTGTTTAAAACGGGTTAATATTCTCGCAGCTTTAATGGACGCCATTTTAATAATCTGAAAAATACATTAAATGTTTGAGCCGTTATTACTTATCGCCACAGACAGCGACACGCCCCAACACGACGTCCAATAAAATGTTTTAATAAACCGGCGAGGGTCTCTGCGATGAGCTTGCAAATAATTAATTATAAACGGCGATGCAATGACACGTTTTATCTTGTCGTATAAAAAAGAAAATTTGACATCGTTATTAAATCTCAAAGATGTTTGATGTCGTGGAATTTTATTAAAATCAAACATGTTATGGTGTACGAAAGTGAATAAAACATTCTTCATTTCATTTTACGGCGAAACCCGCGGGGACGTTTCTACATTTGCGGTAATTTTTAAGGTTTCAAACATAAAAACCGGTAGTAAGATAAGATGCAAAATTGTCTCTCAATTCCAGGACGGGGAGTTATGCAAAAATACAAGAAAAATACAACGACGGGGAATGTCCATTGCTTTAAATCCGCCGGGGAGAACCGGCGCAATCTTTTTACGTGTACAATCCGACATTGTATGTACAACGAGAACAATGTGCATTTTTATTTCCGTCCAAATAAAATTACAGGAATACCATTCGTGTTTCCGCGTATCTGGGCTCAGTTTTCAATTAACTCGCGATAATGGATTCATCAGCCGAAATGAAACGGCGATAGTTTATCTCTACTGTGTTCGGATAAAAAACGCTAAATTGAATGAATGGCTATCTGTAGCTATCCGAACTCCATCACCGATGACAGTCTGAAAACATAGCTGACAGACTCATAAATATTGATGAGTCCAAATCCATCCGAGAGCCAAATTTAATTTCGACACAAACTCGTCGATATCACATATCAATCTTCATTAATTCGTCAATTTACGAACTTTTACATGTATATTCGATGGAAATTAACAAAAAAATACATACCTTTCTTTAGGACGAAGACGCACGGATGATCGAACAGAAAGTCCCTGAATGAGTTGCACTCCGGATCCATATTCGGCTCTCTACAGAGACATGTTGGCTTGAAGAATGGGAAAGCTTGTAAGGTTCGCAGGGCCGCCTGGCACTTGGTAACGGTGACGGTCGAGCATGCCACTGTAATGAAGAAGAAAACAATTATATATTCTAGTGGAAAATGGCGTGATGATAAACAGCAACTTGAAGCTGCACACATATACGATTTCAGGCGTGTTGGAGTGCACTGAAGATGAGACAGAAGCGAAGGAAAACTCGGCAGGGCCCGGAGCGATGCCGACAAAAAGAGAAGCACAAACAGAACGCTGCGCTTTAAAGTAAGACTAGGGATCGTCAACAGTCGGACACGTCTTTAATTATTTATCACATGCACTTTGTTGCAAAAATAAACTGCACGAGTGTAGAACAGTGTCGGGAGTAACGCTTTGAAGTGGTTTTGTGGAATGGTGATTGTGAACTTTGTTTAGTTCGCAAATCAACGGGAGCGCGAGATCAAGGAGCCAATTACTGTTTTTATTTTAAAACATAAAATGTATTAATAGATGTATATTTTAGTTTATTTAGGTCAAGTATATTTTATTAGGGCTGCAATGATCCTAATTTTTGCCTAATGATTTATATTACAGTTTTATGTTTACTGTAAAACTTTGTTAAAGCAACAAAGTAAAAAACAATATATGTTAAATGTAGATTTACATCTTTATTTTAGTTTATATCAAATATGTTCATATCTGTACAGTCTAATCAGGATTTTAAGATTCACCTATTGACCGTTATTTTTCAATTGCTTCGAATTATAAAAATCTCTCAGTTTATTATATTAATATTTTTATTAGAAACATAATTATTACATATATGCAGATATTTTCCATAAAATGTGTAGTTCAAGTGTACTTGAATTTGGGTAATTTCGTGGTAGCATTTTTTCATCGCTCAAAAATATGCGAAATTTTCCACTTTATTAAAAAAGCTTTTAACCTAAAAATGTTTTATTTTTAAAAATTCAGGTACTTGTATTTTAACTATATTTACCGACTCTTTAGTCGCAGAATAAAATTCTAGAAATATTGTTATGGTTCACCGTTTTATATTAGCTAAAGCGAAAATAAATGTAAATTTTTCTGTTGCGTTCATTGAAACCAGTTTATCTATGGCTGTTGTTGAGACTGTGGAGAATGAATAACAGGGCAGAGCTACAGAGAGCTTTATAAAGAAGTACTAAAAACAAATTATTTATTTTCGAAACGTATATTATTAACAAATTGATGATAATAAGAATTTAGGAGTTAGTTTTAGAGAAATAAATGTTAAATTTTAAAAAATTGAAATTTTGAAGAGATCACACGCAGGAAAAATAAGAGAGCTAAATTAATAAGTTCTGCAACGTCTACCACCTTCATCTGATGTTGTACCTTTGGATTAATAAGTTTTTAAGTTGATGTAACACTCTCTTTAAGATTAAAAAATATGTTGAAATACGATTGTAAATTTAGGGTCGTATTATATTTAAAAAAAAATTACCAGAATTTTACAAAAGAATTATGAGAAAACTACCTATTCTATGGAGGTATGTGATAAATGAAAATATTTAGTAGAAATTTAATTTATTTGAGTGAATGAGTTTTAATTAAATATTTTTTTTGTTTAATTAAAAAAAATGCTTTTTTACGCTTTACCTAATAACCTAATATGTCTTCGAATTAATATTTGTAAGCCTATAAGATATATTAATAACTATGCTTAAAATTTAGTTAAGAGAAAAAAATGCTTAGCATAATCTAGTATTATTAACAAGGTGATAAATAATCACAATGACGAACTATTGTATATAAGATATTATTTTTCTTTAAATGTTATATTATAACTATGTTTTAATAAAATCAAAACGATAGTACAAAATTTAACACTCTACTCAATAAACAACTAATCCAATTATCCTAATATATTAAATATATCGTCAAAAATCTTCTGACATTATTTTTAAATTTTAACGTATTCGAATTAAGATGTAAATATAAAATGTATTTTAAAATATGCGAAATAATTTTAATACGTTCACCAAGATCTCTTGATAATTTGGAAGATTTATGTATTTGTAAATTTTGAAAATATTCGTTTTACTTTCGTCGTAATATTGTTTAATTAATTAAAAGCAATTAATTTGATACGGCCACCACTGATTACGTACAAGTGCTTGATTCTTGTAAGTATACTTGGCTCGTCTCAACGTCTAGTTGTGTTTTTGAAACAAAATTAATTGTTTGCTAATTCCAGACAAATTAAATAAAGTTATAATATTTCACAAATTTAAATAAGGATAATTGATATAATAAATATTTTAAAATATTATAAGCCCTATACTTTGTATCGGGGAATAGAGTTTTGATACAATTGCGAAATTTAATTATATTCATTTAGAAATATGTAATTTTCCGCCATTTTGAAATATGGCTGTTGACCTATATACGAAGATTCTTCACATGTTGTTCAAAATCCACTCAATCGACAGTTTCGTGTCATTGTCTTTTATTCAAATTTTCACACAAAAGAATATTCTAAAAGTGATTCAATGCGGAAATATTAATTTTTGGAAGAAACTTTTTTGGTTTATATTATTATGTATATAAAAAGTAATTTCACGAAATAATTCCTTTAATGGAGTATTAGTATAGAATCACTAATTGATTATACTCAAAAGAAAATCATTTGTAAAGGATAAAGCGTCGAATGTCTTTATTTTCATGAATACACTTTCAGATGAAAAGAAAAGCGTTTCCGGAAACGTTTCGTAATTCTGCAATAAGTTGGAGCAAGTTTCTCATTGGCGAAATCAATTATCGATAAATTTTTACTTACCGAGTTCTGATCCGCACACCCTCGGAATTATCTCCAGGATCGCCGAGCAGGAGGCATCCTCGAAACACAACTGCCTCGCCAGCAGGCAGTTCAATATCGCTATAGAAGTTCTAACGTTGAGACCTGCAACAATGATATGAAATCGTCAATAACACAAATCACCTACAACAATTTAAACTTTTCGATCATTCGCGGGTCGTCGTTACGCTTTGCCGTTTGCAAAACTAAGAAAAAGGAGTGCGGAATGTTTGTAACGGTCGTTAGGGACCGTTACAAGTCGTTAGCGGAACGTTATACGACGTCCTTTGAATACTATGGTATCTGAAAGCGGTGCCGGCGTCTTACATTGTTTATCAACGTTTCAATGGGTGCAATCTCGTTCTAGTCACAGCGCAGATAAGCCAAAATTCTTGTAATTTGAATTCTATTAGACTGATAATCATACAAGAATCAAACAAGATAATTACCAGAAAATGTATTCGCCGAAAATGCGGCTTGTTTCTAGTCCCGAAGATGACGAAAAACATAGCAGCACGATATTTTGTCAACATTTTACGTTAACGCAAACCTCGTAATTATAATTATATAATTATTAAATCACAGTGAGTTTTAAGATCATGTTTTAATGCTTGTTAATAAATATACACTCTAACCTTGCTTAAGAAAACGTTATGTAATAGAAATCCGTATTAAACGAGGGTAGAAATTCATATTAAATTACAGCGTGCGTTCCAAAAAAATATCGTTTAAGCTTAATTATATCTTTTATTTTTTTATATTAAACAAAATAAAAAAACATACATTTACGTATTTATTCAAAATATTTAGATAACATAAATCATCACCATTACTTTAAATCTTATTTATTCGACTAGTTTTTTTAGATCGGTGGCAGGTTTTTATTATCGGAAGACTGGATTATTTATAAATCATTAAAAACTCTGTAATATGCGATTGTCTGTTTTAAACAAATAAATCTTTATATATTTCATGATGAGGATTGAGCACATTTATAATTCTCTTAAATATTCAGGTCATAAAATCCTTCTCCACCAATACCACGACAAATGTATCCAGTCTTTTTGTACTCATCTTCTATTGGTGGTACAATATTTTCCGCAGTGACTACTTATGTCCACAATTTTTTCTAGAAAGCACTTTGCCAGGAAAGCGGATTATTTTTAATTTTTTTGACAGATACAAATATATCCTACGCAACTGAATAGAGTTTTTTACAAGTTTGTAGTATTGTTACATTGTCATCAAGATCTATATTATTGAATTTTGTTTCCAATATTTAACGAGGAGAAAATGCCGTGGTTGTTTCTTGGTAAATAAAATATTTCATTAACAATTAAGAAATTTTAAATCATTTAGATACCCTGATGTTTTATCCAGAATCAATAATAATAATAAAAAAAATGTAATGACATGATTTAGGGTTTTCTAATCATTTTCTGCAATGGAATTTCGCAAATCCGGAAATTTAGCACAGTTAGCTTATTTTTTTAATAGGATAACGCCCAATAGTAAAACAAAAGTTTAAACACTTTATTTATTTAGTAATAAAGTAAGTAAAAAAATATGAATAAATAAAGCTCTTAATGAGTTCGAATCAGGCACAATGTTGGTGAGTTTAATTCTTATATCTGGTATGGTTTCAAGCTTAGTTCTATACTTTAACTTCGTTGGAACATAAGAAAATCTCGCCTTAATATGTTGTAGAATAATTAAAAAAAGAATAGTTTTTTTTGATACATTGAGATACTCACCCATAAATAAATTGCAGATCTCAATATTTTAGTTTTAAATCAGAGCAGCTAATTAAATTAATTTTCATAACCACTGGCGCTTAAAACTACTGGTAATTGTCACAGAAAATAGATTTCAAACCAAGGAATCCTCTTTACTAGTTTTCAGAAATAGTCTTTTTCTTAGTCGAGTTCTTTTCAAATTATATAGGTGTTCCAAAAATACTTTGTATATTTCTTCATTTATTTGAAAACAATCAAAATAGTTAGATTCAATGGATGAAATCCAAAGATGTCATTTATTTATCAAGGATGCAATTTTATCTCTTATCAAGTTAACTTTATAACATTTTGTAAAAATAATTGAATTAAGTTTTGTGTTATATAAAACGTATTATACACAAGAATGTCAAATTTCAACGACCATGTTGTCGAAGTGCCGTGTTATATGAGGTAAGGGTGTGTATATTTTATTTAAAAATATTTTTATTTATATTATTTTGTATTCACTGTTACTTAAAAAGCAAATTAGTTATTTTAAACTAAACGTCAAATGTGTAATAATGCGTGATTTTTTTTAATGGCGGGTATTTGGCCCTAACATCTGTATTGCACGGCATATTAAATATAAAATTGTGTTATTATAAGGCTATTAATCAAACTTATGCATGTAGAATAGAGAAAGTGGCGATAGGAGTAACACTTAAACCATAAAGTATTCAAACATAAAATTTATAATTCTCTAAATATGCATAGTTTGTCGGAATTTATGAGCATATGTAAACTGTCAATCATTTGTGTATGTAGACTTTTGTTACTTATACCTTATACTTAAAGAAAACACATTTCAGAACATTTTTAATGGCGACTTAAAAAAATTCTCATGCATTTGCACAAAAAATAGCATCTCACTTTATGACGCCATTTATTTATTCACGTTATTACACTGCGGATCGCCATTACACACCATAAAAAATGGATACCACATATCGAAGTGAGGATATGAAAAAGTGGCGCCCAAAAAAGTTTGGCACTTGTCAAATTTGTCCCCGTGTCACGCGGGGGTGTTTATGGGCGCGAGCCGGGGGCGCCATTATTCTCCACGGCTGCGCCCCCTCGGTTTTTAAAGTTGAATATCTGAAAGGGTGTCGGTATCGACAGGCCACTTGCAATATTGATTTACGGGCCCGATGCCGAATAAAAGGATGTATCGGCCGGCGGGTCGTGCATAATTTATAATTTCATACGTCGAATTCAGCCCGTGTGAATAATACATGTCCTTCCAAGGACGATAAATAATTTACCCCATGGCACAATTAATTTATTTCTCTTTGAATAACATTTTATAGTAACTCAGTGCAATAGTACATAATTAGGGGGGATATAAATTTTGCGATCATGTTATTTCGCAATTTTTTCTTGAGCACACGGTGCATTATTTCAGACATGCTATTGGCCACACCGTGTGCTTTTTTCATTCTTTTCATCCTACATTATATAGTTTCATCGTGTACTTGTCGGCTATTACTTCAATTTTATCCATCCATCACGCACAGGTCTACTTGGCTCTCAAGGGTAATACGTATTCCGATTTTATCAAAAATCGTTATATCCAAACGTGCTCTTAGCCTTTCCAGCTATAATTTTTTTCATTATTATATAGATGCCTTTGCCTCTAAAACACAATATTATGAGAAAATACGTATGAATTCCACAAAAATATTGTATAACATTACTTTGATATATTATTATTGACCATCTATATGTTAGACGGATGAAATATAATACATTTGTGTTGTAATAAATATACATATATTATTACAAACAATCTTACTACAGATTTATGATAAATAAATAATATAAAAAAATAATCCGGTAAAAAAACATAATGGCATGAAATCCCTGAGCTTAAAGCCGCATGTGGCTTTTAAGATAAGATAGCTTTTTAAATTAATCCAAACTTTACAGATGTTTTATATATTTTTAAGAATATCTTTCGATAATAAAATATACACTTAAAATATTAAAATATTTTATTTGAATTATATATTATATACATAACAATATAGATATTACAAAATAATTCATAATGTAAAGTAAATAAATATAGCCCAAAGCTTTCAATAATATATAAAATAAATATATCCTTATAAATTATAATTATATTCATAAATTTCTCAGTCCTTTCATAATATCTGACAACATATTTAACGGCCCTAAAATACAAAAACGGTGTAAAACTTTAGTACTAATTTTCTGGACCAATCCATTTCCATCCAGGGTTGCGTATTAATTCAATTATAGATTTTCACAATTTTCCGCTAGGAAAATATATGCATATATTAGAGCATAGAAATATTTATTTAGTATATTTTAGTGTAGACACTTCTAGTATGAATTATTACGTCACTTTTTTCAGTAAAAAGTTCAATAATAATGATTTTTTTAGCTTTTCTCTAAATAAATGTTTTGCTGTTTTTTATTTGCCCTGACATCAAAAGTTAATAAAATAATAATAATTATAGTTAGTGTAGTAAAATAAGAAAAATATTTTTTATGCATATTCTTTAGGAATGCAATATTTAATATTTTCTACTCCAGACGCATTTGAGATTTTAGTCAAATCTATGAATTACTCTCATTTTTTTACAAATTTATTAAAAGAGATATTCATTGGGAAAATGAATAAGAAGCATCTGTAAGGCTTGATCTAATATACGATTAAAAAAATATATTACTTTTAAAAAAAAAATTCAAGCTGGCCCATGGAGTGGACAAGATTAAGCCACGTGCCACTCGTTACTTATTTTATTAATATTATTTAGTATTTTTTTCTTACGTTATTTTCTTTTTATATTCTATATAAAATATGAGCGAAATATACTTTTTTATTTTTAATATTCTACAGCACCCCTAAATATTTTACCCATAAGCAGCGATAATAAAATGCAATGCAAATTTATGTTAAGAATATTTATTTCCGGCTCCTTGTTTTTAATTATATCAATCCGGTCCGTTTTTAAGTAATGTAAATTATATATTCATGTAAACAATTTTTACGTCATATACACCCTTTGCAAATCAAATGCACAATTTGCAAATCAAATACAACTTTTTACAAATCAAATTGACCCTTTTTAAAATTAAGTTAAACAATCAAATATTTTTCAATATATATAATTTTTTTTCCGGGTTCCACAGTATTTAGTACCGCGAATCTAATATCGAATTTACGTTTTCGCACTAATTACGTTTTTTTAACAGTATAGAAATTTAAAAAATCACTTTCTGGATGTTCGGCACATCGTACCGGATGCGAGCGAGAAAAAACATCGCACCCGTGGCAACACAAGTGAATATTGTTCTATTTATTATTTATTTCGTAATTGCGGACAATAAAGATCAATTATTCTACATGGTTATTTTAAAGTATTTATTTAGCTTACATGACCTGAATGTACATACTAATTTTCAAAATACGACACATACATAGATATGTACAGAGAGTCTCAAAAACAAAATATGTGTACTAATTTCGGGGAAAAAAGCCTTAATTTTTAAAACGGTTAATTTGATTTGTAAAAAGTTGTATTTGATTTGCAAAAGGGTATGTTTAATTTACAAAACGGTGCATTTGATTTGCAAAAGGGTGTATTTGACATAAAAAAACTGTAACTGTTATGAGAAATTACAAGGAAATGGTAGATTACGTGTTTTAATTTTTTATTTTTAAAATTTGTTTTTACTAACTTCTTATATAGATATTTAATAAAAAAAATCTAGAATTTCTCTTTTAATGATTTAAGTGATTTTACAAGGGTGAACGATTTAGTTTATCATACACTGTACAAAATAAATAGATTTAGTCAAAAAGTTTCTCAAATGCAAGACATTATCATACTGTTCATAAATTTCATTTGCATGTATATTTATCAATAAAGATCGAGTTCCAAAGAACCGATTAATCAGTCTCCGGCCGATGGTGAACGGACTCCAAAAAACTGATTAATCATTATGTGGCCGATTAAGTGGTATGATGTTAAATCACAAATATATTCGAAACAATTTAAATAGAGATCAGTGAATGTATCGTGACCATTTTTATGTCCATGACAATAAGATTTTTTTAGGTATGTAAAGAAATGAACTTAATTAGTGCTTGGTTAAATTTTAAGCGTAAATGGGACTACTAGATCTCTACGTACACATGTACATGCATACATACATAGTGTAGCTATGTATGTATATTTTAGTACATTTAGAAAGCCGATCTTTGGCGCTGATATCGCGAGGTAATTTTCTTTTTACGAACGCCCGCGTGGTACAGGCCGATAGGTGGCGCACTCCAGACACAAGGGGTTGATAAACTTAACACGTGAACATTCGCAAATATGTACCCGCATTCGGCTCGGCAATTTTTCGCAAAAATAACGTCGGTTTATTGAGCCGAGGCTTTGAATAATGTGGCGTATCGCTTTTAACCCTTTGGCGACGCGTGCGAATTTACGCCGGCGCCGCATTCGCACACCGGCACACGTCGACGAGCTTTACAATGCCATTCATGAAATAATTAAAACGCTTTTATGGCTCATAATTCACCGCGCTGAGTTTCACTATTTTTACTGTGATTAATTAACGGATGGTCGTATCCGTATCGTGACCGAGATCTATCTTTTATATTAAATTTATACTAAAATCCGGCAATTCTTCAGGAATAATTTTAACATACAATACAATGATTATTCTCAAATATATTTATATATAAATGAACTAGGACCTCAATGGTCGACATTATATTCAGGCACGTTTTTTAATTATATTGGCCAGTATTTTCCATCATAGTAAAAATATCGTAAAACACACGTATTTTTACAACCACATTATTCAGTGGCGTGCCGCGGTTATTGTGGCTATGGTCGACTTTGCCCCCATCGCCATATTTTTTTTAAACCATAAGCTCTACCCCCTACACCCCATCAACTAGTATATAATCCAAGGCGCCGTTTATACATCATATTCCGGCGTATTAACGCATAAATGTAAATCAGATTTCTTCACCGGCTGTGTGAAAGAATTTTCAGACGGGGGGTTGAAAGGTGAAAACGCTGAAAAAACGAGCGTTGCCGTGAGGTAATTGCATAAAAAATATTTACTAATTACATGCACGAATCACAGAACGAGGAATAAATCTATTGTAATGTTATTCGCTGTAAATATGTAAATAATTGCGAAACGAATTGGTTATTCTCATAATGATTGATATATTAGAATTGTATTCGGAAAACCTATCAGGGATCCTAAGCCTTATTGGGGATCCTAACCCCAATTGGGGATATGAAGTTTTAGATTTTTTTTTAATGGCTCTTTTAATATAAATCGTAAATGTCACGAACTTTTTGTATTTGTCAAAAAAAGTATTATAAATATTCGCAATTTCGAATAAAACTTCGCTTCCGTTGCCACGGGCACGATGTTTTTTCTCGTTCACATACGGTACGATGTGCCAAATGCGAGTGAAACATACGAGTGACGTTTGTCATTTACGCGTCTATTTATTAGTAAAAAAAAAATATCGACCAAATTATTTTTATTCTTAGAATAATACATTTAAAAAAATATATGGCAAGCTATTAATTAAGAATTCATCAATATCTTGACTTAAAATGCTTGAAGTATCTAAGAGACCCCCTTCGGACTACTCGGTTGTTTTCGAGCCACCGTAATGGATGGGTTAATAAAGTGAAAAAAGGGGTAGTAAGTCCATTGATATAGTTTTTTGTGGATTTTGCGGATATTAAAATCATTTATTTAATATATCATATAACCTTTTCCGTTACATGATTTTTATAATAACTGTTTTTCCGGTTTCGGTACTGTTTTAAGTGATATTTTAATATATTATTTTTATTTGGATTAAATATAATTTTTTATCATAATTAAGAACATTTTTTCTTTCTGTTGAAATATATTAATTGATATAATTATGTAAATAATAATATTTTAATTAATAAGTCTTTAATAATATATTAATTGATATAATTATGTAAATAATAATAATATATTATTAAAGACTTATTAATTAAAATATTCATTTATAATTAATTATATACGAAATCAATTCATGTTTAAAGTATACAGGCTTCTTGCGTATATTCATTTATAATTTAAAAAAAATAAAGTATAATCAATCCTCCTAAAATACTCCCTGTTATAGAGCGAGAAGTGCGGCAGGCTCTTCTATAGTGTTCTATTCTAAGCGCCGTCTTCTACAAAACGCTAAACTTTCGAGGTCAAGTTTCATATTTCGTAAATATATAATATAATACATTGCCCCGCTAAATAGTTTAGTTGAGAACAAAATATAAGAGTCTTATATAGAGCGAGTTTCTATAGCGTTATCACTATATCAGCGTTATAGGAGGGTTGACTGTAACCTCCAATTTCTATTTCTATAATTTAATAGAATAAATATTAAACAAGAAGATACTCTTTTCACAATAAATTGTGTTACTAGAGTTCCTTAAATCCTCGATATTTTTTTCGGTTCAGCTCCGGTTTTCGATCCGACAAAAATTACGGTTTTATATATTTTTTTAATTTATATCTACATAAGCAATTTTATTTTTAAAATGCTTTTATAAGCATAAAAGTCCTGTGTTTTTATATGTTACAAAATTCTCATTTAACTATTAAATATCAATAATAATATTAAAACATTGCGAATTTGCGTATCGGAAAATCGGGGTTGTATATGTATATTGAGTAATATGTATCAGTTTCAAGTAACTTTATATGTTTTAAAAGGCGAAAAAATATATATAATTTCGTTTCCTCATTCGGATGTACTTATGTCTTTGACTGACCCCTGGTGGGGAGTGGGCTGGTACTCATTCGACAGGAACGTCGTTAGGAAGTTGCGTAACAAGAATCGAATAAAGATCCGATACTTCGCCTCTACGGAAAGTATCCCAGCAGCATACAACTCCTGTAAAAGTTCCCAGCTAATAATATATGCCTTTATGAACTTTTTATTACGGGCGAAATTGTTTGCGAAACGAGCCCGTGCAAAAAATCGCGTATCCCGGGCCATCACGCGTTGCGTTCAAATTTATGACGCGAGCACATTTTCGATGTGTACGCATACAACCGCGTAAATAAAATATTCTTATGAAATTATTATAAAGAAAGCTACTTCACCTGCTCGACGCCGTGTCTAAATAATAGCTAAATCCCTTAAATAACGTTAGCAGTATTCGATATCGATATCGCGAAAGTGTCTCACACTGTTTCGTTAATCTCCAGCAGAGATATACGACACAATAAAGATGCTAGATTAAAAAATTCATTTCGCTAATAGTTTTCCGCGGAAAGTTTGCAAATACTTGGGCAAAAACCGCCCCCCGGGGACAGGCGGCGGGGGGCGGTTTCTCGCTCTGTCGCCGCTCCTCACAGAATTGCGTAATAATAATATTAATAACATTAACGCGGGAGACTTTCAATTTCGTTTCCCGTACTAAATCATAAAGACTCCCGTCGCACCCTGTAATTTTCCACAACGAACTTTGCGTCAACCCTGTACTTTATCGAAACGATTTATGGCCACCTGTATAAACGCAGTAAAACAATTACTCGAACCCACCGCCCCCTGGCATACATGACTTTTTATACAAGGCGACTCCATGGGATAAATATAATCGATACAAGAAAAACGCAACTCGCACACTAACCAAACACTAACCATGTGTGGACTCCTAAATAATTAACGCCTTTTAAAAATTATTTATAAGGAAAATAATCGAAACTTAAATAAAAATAAATCGATGGATACATTTAGCAATTTTTTTTATTAACATATAAAATGCGAATTTACTGAAACTTTGTAATATTTATGATAAACCGTATTATTTATATGTAAATTTAATATAATGTGTAAATAAATATCAAAATCGTATGAAAACCACTGTAAAAATAGTTGAAATACATAATATGTATGTAAAATAATATTTATTTCTTTATTGGAATAAATAACTTCTCTCAATATCAGTGACAAAATTTATTCGTTTTTTTTCAAACTTAAATCCAGGTCTAGTTCGTTTAATAAAATATTTTATATGCTGAATATATTCAGCTATTAATATTCTAGATTCATTTTTTTGCTTAGTTGATTTGTTATAATACTAAACTCAGTTATACGGTATTTATTATATAATTCTTAGCACTGTAAAATTTATATTTATTTTAGATAATAGTTTCCTTGGTTTAATACAATGTTTTTTTCGTATTTTAATTGTTTTTATCCTATTGATAGTTTTTCTACTACCTCGTTGATATTTTAAATTGTCATTACCATAAGTATTTTTATGATGTTTACCTAAGAGCTAGTTGAGTAGAAATTTGGCGATTTAAATTAGTGCCCGAATAATCAGTAGCATTATATATAAAAGATTTATTACAATTTGAGCTTGTGATTTTTAAAACTATGATCGTTTCCTATTATGAATAATATTTGTTATGAATAAATTAAATTTAATAAAATCTACCCATGATAACTAAAGTTTATGATACGCTAATATAATATTTTAATTATATTTATTTTATTATATTCAAAAGAATGTTTGTCTCTAATCTCGAAAATACAATACACACAATAAATAACTATAATGAATCACGTGTAATAAAGCTCTTTAATTTAGCTTTATTTATTTTCCAAATGTTAGATTAAAGCAAAAAATACAATTATTAAATGTACAATAAAACTTAAAGATATAGTTACAAGTATTATTATTTTATTTTGTTATTGTTCGTATTAATATAATTTTATTTTATGCGTATAATCTATATAAGAAGCTATCTATACATTGAACAAGACATACTATTCTCGTATATATTATATATTGTCTATGTATTTTCTATATGTTTAAAGAAACAATGGGAAACTCAGACATTATATAGACGAAGAGTAAAATGGGTGGTGACCAATACACTCGCACACTTTTTGCCATGATGAAAGAAACTGGAAGAAATTAAAAATCTTTAGTATAAAATAAATCAATGCGTTATTAATATTATTAATAAATCAATGAGTCGAGTGTTGTCGCGTGCCGGTATTAGACGTGGTGGCGATGGCGGTTGGGGCATAATCGTAGTTTCGTAGATTCTACGGAGCTATGAGGAGCCAGGCCGCTATCCAGGCTAATTCGGTGACGTGTGTGCTACAGGAAGTGCCCGTAGCACCCGATCAGACCGTGAATTAATGCAGATTGGCCATAGCTCGTCTAATTATTATTGATACAATCCGCGTGACGGCTCGATTCCCGGGCTTTGGCTGGCGACCTGACCCGTATTCGAAGAGCCTAGAAAACCTGGAGAACGTCTATCTACAGTCATGACATCATGACTGAGACGGAGGTCTCCTCCAGGTGCAAAGACCCGCCCCAGGGTTATAAGGCCACTGTTTAGTTTAGTTTAGTTAGTTATTTTATAAAATAATATACACTGCGGAGCTACAGCACCCCTAAAAAAAATTGAGTTAAAATATATGCTTATATATTGTATTAATATTTATGTTTATTGACATATATTATGTATATGAAAATATAAATTGTCTGCCCGTGAAAATGAAAATAAAGTCTGCCGTGACCGTGAGCGCTACCAGCGTCGTTTATTGGATAGGTGCGGGGCGGCAGCAGGGTAGGGGGGTTTTTCGTCGGTAAGTGCTATGTTGTGCTGATACCCCCAAACAGTCTTGCACCATCCATACTCACTTTTGAAATAGACTTTATTTATTTAATATCTATTCTTTTATATCGTGCTGCGGAAAATTAAGATAAAAAAGAATAGATGAAAGTTAAAATTTTATTATTATTTTACTTACTGCCACTAATTTAAGTTTTATTATTATAGAACATAAATATGGAGGATTTACAAGTCGTTATATAGGTGTTTTTAATCCTATAGTAGATGTTTTATAAAGCATATAAAATTATATATACTATATCCGGACGATACATTTAACTAATGGTTTTAAATGGGATTATTGTAATAACTAGCACAAAACATAGTACACATTAAAGCAAATGAAAACATTATGACAAAAATAAAGTAAGCATTAATATAGGTACAAATATGAAAATACAGATAAAAACTACAATAAATAATTAGAAACCTTTAAATATGACAGTTTAATTTAATTAAAATATCACAGACAGTGGCGGCTCGTGGATGTTTGGGGGTGTTACGGAATATTAAAAATTATAAAAGTATATTTCGCTCATATTTTATTTATAATATAAATAATAAGATGAGGTAAAGGCTGTGCTACAGTAAGTGTGACTGCACTGAGTCGCAGCGCGAAACGGCGTTTAGCAGCGAGAACCCCACCCCCCGCACTCCGCTACCGGCCTACATCCGTCCAATACCCAGCGCTCGTAGCGCTAACAAGCAAAGAGCGCTCTTACACTAAATCGCACCGAGTACCCTGCCCGTTTAGGCACTGAGCAGATTAATAAATATAAACTATAATTATATTATCATATTCATAATACATAATCAATAGACACATAAATATATATTAATAATAATATATTTAAAAATATATTTTTCCTCAATTTTCTTGGGAGTGCTGCAGCTCCATAGTGTAATTAATTACGTTTATTAATTTTATAACCCAATTGATTATAAACGTTTTTATGTTATAATGGTGTTACAAAATTAATGCGCTTTTTTCGGAATCAATACATATAATTTTGGGTACATTATAGTTTTAAATTGGCATTCATTTTTATTTATGTGTTTCCATTTCCTTTACTCGTGACCAATTTTGCAAATTGCACAATAATGTATACAAGATTGCCGAAACAGATTAGGGCGAGGATACGCGAAAAAAAGCATATATCGTAGGTCTTGCAATAAATCAAATAATACTTGCAATTTACTACAAATTTCTCGGAATTCTTATTTGCAATACAAGAAAATTAATTTTGTCCTTCATTTTAAAGAAAAAAAAACTCAACCGTCGGCAATTATTGTTGCGTGTGTTCCAATTTTCGACGATCAAATTAAAAATCTTACACACCCTTAATAGTGCGACACTATTCTACATAATATGACAGCAGAGCCAGCGGCCAAAATTACTGGACAATATTGCCCATTTTTTATTAGGTACGAAAAAATAATCAATATTTTCCGTGCGTAGATGAAATTCGCCTCTATTGCATACGTGTCCAAGGTGTAGTATCGCCGTCGGCCGGTTGGCGGCCGGACACGCGAATGTGCCTTGTACGGCGCCGGTGATTAAGGGCCACAGTCGAGCGACGAGCCCGCTAAGTACAGTGTGTGTAATGAGTATAGTAAACCTCGCGTGATTCCCGACCATAAAAAGACCGAGTGCGTTATTAAGTTAAAGTGCGCATTACGTTGTAACCACCTTGTTGCGATTCGAAAAGGTTTGAGGGTGGAGCCCTGGCCGGACTCTGTCCGGAAATATAAGAATACAAATATTTTTTTTATCTTCACGCCAACATCTACCGACACTAATAATCGTACTAGAAAATATTCGCAAACGAAAATTGATTCTAGAGATTGGCGAATGTGTGCAATTTAAATAATTCTACGTGTGTCACTGACATCACGCGACGCACACTGTTGAAATGACCGATGTTAAAATTGGGCTCTCCCTGTGAACTTATATTTTTTTTTAATTTCTGCCCAATTATCTCCATATATGTGTTTTTAATTAAATATAAAACTTATATGAAATGAATAGTCGACGAGTTTATTTATTTATTTATCATAAAAAAACAATGCGTGATTGGTATTACAGATTAACTCGGTCGCCAATCACGCATAAAAACATAAAATCAAATGTAAGATAAAAAGTAGAAGTATAAAACAACAACAATAAAAAAAACAAATTAAGAGAAAATAGTGTATAAATAAATACCCTCATTAATTAATCCTGTTTAGTGAAATTATAAAATCTTATAAAAATATCAACGAAATGACGATTTTTAACATCAAATACAGTCAACCCTCCTATAGCGTTCACTTCTATAGCGTTTGCGGCGGTTTTTTGTATAGCGTTCCCTCCTACAGCGTTCGTTTTACAAAACGTAATATTTTCAAGGTTAAATTAAAATTTTCGTAAATATATTATTAATGTGCATTTTAAATATGTACGTGCATAATTTGAAAATATTTGTCAGTAGCTGTTTGCCTCTTTACCTCTCTAAGCGTGTTCTGTTAGATTTTCTGTGAATCGCTGTTGAAAAATGTTCCAGGGATATTCATCACAATACAGTAAGAAAATATTTTTCTACTTGTATAGTCGTGGAACAAATTATGACCAAGTAAATCGATGCATACGATTTTTAAGGCATTATGATTTATGTGTTAAAGGGGTTTTCAATCATTCTAATTTTTTATAAATTTAGCGACTGGTATTAAAAAAATCACTATGGAACGTGATATTAGATGACTCTGACAGTAATTAAATGCATAATTACCCAATTTAAAATGTTTATAATTTTTTTCTTTCTTTAATTATTATTTGTTTTTAATATATTTTTATTTTATGTATCCTAAAATAAGACGTATTTCCGTAAAGGTTTCATAGTTTATATTTACCTTTTTATTATTTATTCATTCGTCAAAAGCATTTTAAAAAAACTGTCCCTTTAAACTGGACATCTGTTGCTAATGAATAAAATGGAAGAAATATGCGAGGTCAATAACCCCTCGCGCATATAGGTACGAGCTACTGGTATTCAATCAAACACGTGCCAGGTCATTGAAAAAATAAAAATATAAAAATGGGTCAAATATTTGATTTGCTTCAAATCGCAAAGAAAGTTAAAAAGAACCTAACCCCAAATTTTGTATGGGTGCTTAACTTTCTAAAGCGTTTTTTTCTATAGCATGGTAGTCAGGTGGCGCCCATAAGGGCAACTCCCACAGTACTAGGAGATTATTTACTGCGCAACCAACAGCTTGAAGAAATGCTTTGCCAAGTAGATCGACCTTCTTTTCTCGAGGCTTACATACCCCAGGCAGCCCTATACCTATGCGCTGAGCCCTAATGCATGGGTAAAGGGCTGCCTGGGGTATAAATTGAGGTAGAATCCAAACTCCCTCATTTAGAGATATCTAAGAAATTTCTTTTGTATTTTCTCTAATCTAAGGGAATACAAGGCGTCATAAATGGATTTAGTCAAATAAATGTATGAAGATATGCAATGATGTATTTTTACTACAAGATATGATATATTTTAAACATTTTATGAATTACTATAATATGAAAATGGAATTATTAAATAAAAAAACAATTTTTAATTTAGTTTTTGTAATTTTTTAAATGAAAAATTCACAAATTTTGCAAATAATACTTTATCAAGCCATAGCAATACTTGTCAATTATCTTGCAAAATTAATTAAAATCGTGACAGTATTCATTTGTACTTATTTTAATTTTTAACTAATTTAAAATTTAAATCTCATAGTAATCTTCTTACCAAATACCAGGAATTTAAACGGTATAAGGAATTATAGCTTATTATTTTTAATCCTGCGAAAAAGCATCTAAATAGCTTGAAATGGTCGTATAATTAAATAGAGAAATTCATTACTACTTAGGTTATCATTTATTATGATTAAAAAAAATTATGCAATATTTAGTTTTACAATTCTCTAATACTATAATATAATATATGCTCAGTTCATTGAAAAGCAAATATCGCATTCGTCATTCACGAAATAATTGTATATTCACTCTGTAAATGGAAATCACTTTTGTGATGATGTACGCAAAATACTACTTGTTGATTGATAGATTATTCCGACGTATTTTAAGATTTAAAAAAAATATTTGTTCGGCTTCCAAAAAAATACTCGGCTGGATGCTGTTGAGTATAACTGATTTAGATCTCTTCAAAACAAATTTATCTACGAACGTACAATGTCCTTTTCAACATTGATTAATCTCACGTCATCAAGAACTTTAACTTTGTCAAAAAATTCGTACGCTTTGTCTAATAATTGATGAATAATTAATTTTACTATCGGTGTAGTAGGGCCAAATATTCTAACGAATTGTTTGGAACCTATTGATTATTAGAACCTATAGAAAATAAGCTGAAAAGAATTGACTCATGTGCAATTTGTAGATAGACTAGTTATTCAACTGGTTGGAAGTCTCAGGAAAAGATTAATAAAAAAAAGATATAAACGTTCAGTGGTTCAGAGCAGCTACTAAATCACGCCAATCTACATCTGATAGTGATTGATAAACAAAAAGAAAGCAGATATTTCCTATTATATGCATAATTTATAATTGTTATCATTATAAAAGATATGAATATATTTTTTTATTTTAGTAACAAATAAGCAAATATTTTCATCAAAGTGAACCAAAATTTCGTTCTATAAATCTCGGTCATACACATTTGAATGAACACGTGTCAGTATTCAAAGACAGTGTGTCAAAACTAATGAACCATGTTTTTTTTAAATTTTTAATTAGTAAAAAACGATTTAATCACAAATCAAACAAAATAATATAATTTTTTTTAATTCACTTCTCCAAAATATAAATATATTTTTTACAAATTCGTATTTTTTTCCAGAGAAGTTGATTGGTTTTGAAGAAAAATATCCAGAGTGGAAAAGGTTAATATATGTTATATTTTTTTTTAAATGTCCATTTATTACGTAGAAGGCGTTAAAGAGCTTAGTATTAAAATTGTATTATTTTGTAGGCAGCTCCCTTAGTTTTAAACATGATCTGCACAGACATTCGCCCTTCGGAAATTTCATTATCACTTTCGTGAAGTCAAAAAAAATAGTTAAAATATTGTCAGAGTCGAAGGTCCTTTATTGGAGAGCGTGCCTGCGAAAGTGTAACGTGCTCCAGGAACCACGTGCCGACGGATACGTGGTATGCGAGTGCTTCCGTATGTCGATTCTGTTCCTGGGTCACGTACGGGATCTATCCGTTCGGGCCGAATTGGGGTCGCGACCCTTGTAATTTATGACTATCCCTAAGTAATTAGATGTTGGGCAATCGATCGCCGGGATTGTCGGCGGGACACGGGATACGTGGCGAAAAGTGGGACGTTAACGATGTTGCCGGCGCGTGACAACGTGGCAAAAATAAAATTTAATCATCATCAGCAATCACAACGACGCCACCACGGATCATCACAAACGCCATCATTTAAATGGGCGTAGCAAACGACGAGTACGTCATAATATTATTCGGTATTGTATAACTCGGAAACGCCCTGTACTTTCTATCACGCGTGAAACTGTAAATCCGGGAAATCTCGGTATCTGCCGAGACTCAACTTCGAATCCATATGGATTTAGAATACTATTGAACAAAACATATTTTTTGCTCCGCAAAAATGTTATATCACGTTTTTATTTGCAGTAGATATTTCCGCCGGCTATAAAAATATATCAGAAACCACTACAGCTAAGATAACATAAATACACCGCGGCGGGATAGCGAATATATTTTTATTTTATTATTACGCATAAGTTTATATAATGTGCAATTTTAGTTATAGCGTAATGGCTGCGAAAATTCAGACCTTGCTCATCTCCCCGGCGACCCATTGAATTACTTCAGCAGTCTATAAATACGTGAGCACATAAGTACATGAAAATTTAAACGTAATCAAACTCCAATCAAATACACGGTTAAGTAAATAAATATATACGAAATATTTTGCAAAATTTGTCAATAAATTACTCGAGTGGCGTAATAATACCGACCCAACTTTATTTAATTATTCATGAGAACGTTAAATTTATTTTAATGTCGGTATTAAGCGTATGTCGTATCCTGTATTTCGACTATTATAAATGTCGCAGTGGATACATAAAAAAAAGTGTTTAAGAATTTACAAAGTTTTCAAAGAATTTTTGTGACAAATGCACAAACTTACCAAAGTCGTTTGACATTTTTGGACAATTAACTTCCTGAACTCACTTTCATCCGCGTAAAAGCTTTTCCTTGTCGCAAATTTGTCTATACGAAACAAAGTTGAAATATTTCTTTATAAATAATTCACTAATCAATTGATCGAAAGCCATTTTGATTGTTAAATATTTCGTGAAAATCGCTGAAACCCATACGATTCTTTTAAATAATATTCATAGATCCAATTTTCTCTTGGATAATTTAACAATTAAACTATCGTTGGAGCTGAGTACTGTTTTGCTTTATCAAGCTGGGAATATTTGTACCACAATTTGATACAAGCTTCGAATACTAATGATCATTAGCTGGAGGGGGCTAGTTAGAAAGATGGGGGAGGGAGTCTGAATTACTAAAATCAAAGTGTCGTGTAACAAATATTCCAAATTCAATACAAACGAAAGATTATTAATATTAATAACAGAGCGTTATACGTATATAACTGTTATGTTTAATTTTCAAATACGAAATTTTGTTAAATAATATTTTAATAAATAATGTCTTTAAGGGGGCAAGAACTTTCTGATTAGTTGGTTATGCAAGTATATATTCATTATTTCTCGTTAAAAGAAACGTATATATAATATTCACAATAGTGGCTCGTGGGTAAAATATTTGAGTGAATAAAATGCTGAATATTAAAAATTAAAAAAGTATAATTCGCTCACATTTTTTTTTAAATATAAAAATAAGGTGAGTTAAAAATCAATTCTTTAATATTGTTATCGTAGTCTAACAATATGGTTCATTTTTTAAAATTAATAATAAAACTAAGCTTCAAATATCACCTGACCCTGGCAAACTTTTTAGCTGAAGGGCCGCACTAGTAATTTTAAAACTACGGCGGGCTGCATATAAGAAACTTTTTTTAGATAAACATTATTTATTATCATGACAAAAAAACACAATGAAAAAATGACACATTTTCTAACTTGTAATAATTTATTGAGGCAAATGAAAATGTTTACATCTTTCAACATTTCGTTTAATTTAATTTTATTTAAAGAGGATCTGAACATTTATTTTTAAATTTGATTATAGGTTCGCCAGCCGCGAAAAACCAATTTTCATTCTCGAATTGGTACCCTGGCATATCTTAACATCGATAATCATATTTGATGTTTAGTTATCGAAAAAGTTTTAAGGGTGCTGACGTACTCGACGACTATTTTCTTGTGGAAAATGTGAGAAATATGAAAAGATTTTAATGTCAAACGCAACACCGCTATGATGTTAAAATATTTTTTTATTATACAATAAAAATATTATTTGTATCAAAAAATAATAATATGTATACAATTTTTTTTATAATATGCATTATACGAAACTCAAAACGGAATAACTATTTAAATATCACCCAGAGTCATATTTAGCAGCAGATACTTTTGAATTATCCCTTACTAAATAATTTGTTTCATTTTTGTTCAAGTCCTTGTATTTTTTTAGCCTTACCGAAAATATTTTTTAAATCTTGCTGAATTTTCAATGTTATACGAGGCGTACATTTCAAAAAATGATTTTTTCCCGTAATCGCGTAAAAAATAGAATGCGTAAATCAAAGTAAGTATGTACCATGTAATTATTAAATGCTGGTATATTTTTTATTATCATATATTGAAATCCTCTTATTAATGAAATACAATTTAGACGTATATATAGTTAAACACGATATGTATCAGGGTCACCAGTCTGCCATCAGTAAAGATTAGGAATGTTTTTCGGGCTCCATTGAGATCTCGTGTATTCTTTGTCCAAGTTTTTACTGGCCTACTAGCTATGCCGGCTAGTAACACTAATTAATAATTATCCTAAGCTATTACGACTCCCTAACCGCTTTATGGCAAATACTGAGACAATTCCTCTAGACATTTAACTATGTATTAATGAATGTTTAAGACCGTAGTGGCAACAATAAATTCATTCGGGTGGAAGCAATGCCGCAATCCATCGGTTGTATCTATCGGGGGGTTTTTTTATGAAAATTAAAGACGATATTCTTATAGTGAATACTTATTTTATTAAATTATACATTGTCCATTCTGGTCCAATTCCTTTTGCCATCTTTCTGGCAGTAGCATGAATCCACGGTCATAAAATGTTTGTTCTATGTTGGCGAAATTCTGATCCAGGTGATTTTTGACCTCCCCATTTAAAGTAAAGGTTTTACCGTCTAAAAACATTCGTAGAGACCGGTACGAATAATAATCAAAAGTGCCAGATTTGGAGAATATGGTGGGTGTGGCGATATATCCCATCCAAGCTGTAAAAGCTTTTGGCGAGTTAACAAACTTGTATGAGG